>JNVV01000023.1:6134-69946 GCA_000733355.1 Falciphora oryzae
CGGGTGTTAGCTTATAGGTTTCCGTTATTTTAAATAACGGGTAGCGCCCCCGCGCTAAGGTTAAATAGGCCGTAGGTAATCGCTTAATTTCGGTTTGGTTCCTTTATTGCGTTACGTTTATTTCTCCTTGTTTTCGCCGAGGCCCCGCGTAAAGGTTAGGTTAGGTTATGTGTTAGTTGTTGTAATTGTAGTTCGTAGTCGTAAGGTTCCTTTAACGAGGTCCTTTAGGTTTAATTTTTTAAAGCCGGAGTTGCGATAACCCTTTATCCCCTTTTGGAATTCGCCGTTTCGTCGCGGCGTTTTTTCTTTTATTTCCTTTTTTTTTCCTCCTCCTTTTTTGTCACGGGACCAAGCCCAGCACACCTGTATTTAGCTAGAGATCCGCCGGCCCCCTCCGGGGCCAGCGGTCTTTCTCCTTCGTGCAACAACAAACCTTCAACCTAGTACCCAGCTGCCGCGCCGTAACAGTTTGTTGCACCTCAAACCAAAGGACACGGAACGATTCCACAGCGTTCCGCTCCTTCCCCGATACCTCGAAAGCGGCGCCGCAGCGACGAAACCCGGACACCTCGGAAGAGGCCCCAACATCCCCGCCACCCTAACACAACGAAACCTAACCCAAAACCCGACAGCGTTATACCAGCGCAATACTATAATAGACCCAGCCGAAACCCCCTCACCCTTTAACCCCGTCCTAGCATTCGGACTCCTTTCCGGATACCCAGCCCTGCAAGCCCTAGCATATAAAAATGGCGAGAACTACGCAGAATTGTATCGCGACCTTGTTAACGGCCAGACCTCGCCAGCGTTCCGCCAGCTCAAACAGCTAATGGGTTTCCTAAACGGCAAAATCGCTTTGCTGCAGGACGAAATAATAACCCTTTAAAGCGACGACAACGCGAACACCCAACAGGTCGCTGGGCTAAGGGCGGAAGCCCAGGAACGCAACGCTACTATAACGCGTTTAAACGCGGAATGCGACCGGTTAACCCGGCAACTTGCACTGCCACAAGCCCCCCAGCCACCGGGGCTCCACCCCAGTACCGCCGACACCCCGACCATCATTACCCCTGGAACCTCCCGCACGCAATCCCCGCTACCCTCCCTAATTACTAGCACCCCGCCGGCGACCCAAACCGCTCCCACCGGCGTTACTCCGGCGTTCCGACCGGTGGGCGCAAAACCACCCCTTTTTTCGGGGGCACATGCAAACGACGCCCAACGGCAGGAGGAATATGTCACGTGGAAATCACTCCTTAATATCAAGTTCACCCTCGACAACGCCTTATACCCCACACCGGCGACCAGAATCCTATACGCGGCCCAGCGGCTTTTAAAAGACGCGTACAAACACGTCCGAAACGCTGTCGATTCGGTAGCGGAACACCCGGGCACACCTTCATTATAAGCCCGCGGCTTTACCGATTGCGCTTCCCTTTTCGACCTGCTCGACCCGGTATATAAGATATAAGATACAAAGGCGGCGGCGCGCCGGGATTTCGACACCCTCAAACAGAAGAACACCAGGTTCGGAGATTTCATTGGCGCGTTTATTCGCTTAGCGGATATAGGCGGATACCCGGCGAATATGCGCGTGGAAGCCCTAAAAAACAAGGTTAGCAACGAGCTTTCCAAGGCCGCGATCAACCAAATTAACAAACCCGGGCCCGAAGATTTCGAAGGATGGGTTAGGATGTACCGAAACCTATCTAACAACCTCGCGGATCACGCACACAGATTATACCATAACGGCGGAACGACGGCGCCGAAACCGGGGAACCACCAACCGGCAACAGCGACAACCCCAACACCTACGCCCGCCGGCGACCCCATAGACCTTAGCAAGATTTCGACCAGCCCGAGGGGACCTTTAACCGAGGCGCAGCGACAGCACCGACGGGACAACCATTTTTGCATATACTGCGGATAGCCGGGGCACTATGCCCTCGCCTGCCTAGCGAAACCCAAAAGACAGCAGAACGCCGGCGGATTGCAGGCGAAAAAAGACTAGGTCCTGCACATAATCGCGTGTAGGACCCGTGGAGGGATTAAAAACGACAAAAGCAGCAAAACAACGACATATATCTCCATTCCATAGGCCTTAATACAACATTTTCCTTTAACACAATACTGCTCCCCTACGGAAACCGACCGGTACCCTATCGATCACTAATCGATATAGGATATTCCCTATGGGCGTTTATTAATAACACATTCGCGCACACACATAACCTACCCAGGTTCCAACTACCGGAACCAAAACCCCTCCGCCTCGCTAACGGAGCGCTAGTAGGGCGCATTACCGACTGCGTTAAAACCATCCACACGTTCGGGAACACCACGGAAACTATAACGTTTTATTGTTAGCCGCTAGGGGGACCGGATATTATCCTGGGCCTGCCGTAGCTAAAACACCACAACCCAACGATCGATTGGGCGGCGGGAACCCTAAGTATGGACGGCGTTACGATGGCGGAAGCCGAGCGAGCACCGGCGCCGGACATGGAGATCCGCATTCTAAACGCACCCAACTTCCTAACCCTTTGCAAGCAGAAAGGAGTGCATACCCAAACCATACCATGGGCGAAGTTCCTCGCCCTAACCAAAAAGGACACCCCACCCGACCACCGATCGTCCGATAATCTCGCCAACGATACGCCAACGGCAATCCTTCGGGCCATTCTCCAAACGGAAAAGCTCCCCGAAGGTACGAAATTGGAACCCAGGCTCCAAGCTTTTAGGGACTGGGTCGAAAAGGCACCACATTTACGCCGGGTATCCGACGAAAATATAAAGAAGTTCCTAAAGGGGAAACCTCCTGCAACAATGGAGGAAATCCTTAACAAACTCCCCCAGAAGCTTCACGACCTAACGGAATGCTTCCTTCCCCAAAACGCGGACACGCTACCCCCACACAGGCCGTTCGACCACAAAATCGAACTCCTCCCTAGCGAAACGCCACCACACCACCATAACCGCGCCATATCCCAGCAGGAGCTGCGCGTGGTCCGGAAGTACCTCGATACCCATTTGGCGAAAAGCTTCATCCGCCCCAGCACGTCACCGGCGGCGGCCCCGATCCTCCTCGCCAAAAAGCCAGGAGGCGGGATCAGGGTTTGCGTAAACTACCGGGGGCTAAACAACATTACGGTTAAAAACCGGTACCCAATCCCACTTATTAGGGAAACATTAGAAGCTTTATTAAAAGCGAAATGGTTTAGCAAAGTGGACATCATAGCGGCGTTTAATCGCCTACACATCGCCCCCGGGAACGAATGGAAAACCGCGTTTATCACCAGGTTCGGACTATTCGAATACCTAGTAGCCAACTTCGGTATAACAGGTGCCCCCAGCTCGTTCCAACATTACATCAACCACACACTAGGGGACGCCTTGGATAAATACGCCACGGCCTACTTTAACGACGTCCTAATATATAGCGAAATTAAAGCGGAACACCGGCGTCACGTTAGGGAAGTGGTGCGGAAACTCGCCAACGCCGGCCTATCCATCGACATCCGAAAATGCGAATTTAACGTTAAAAAAACGAAATACCTAAAACTTATCGTTTCTACAGCGGGGATACGGATAAACCCAAACAAGGTGGCGGCGATCCGATCGTGGGCCGCACCAACCACGCTACGGGAACTGTAACGCTTCCTCGGATTCGCGAACTTTTATAAAAGGTTCATCCGGGGCTTTTCGGCAATAGCCCGCCCGCTGACAACACTAATAAGCGCAAAGAGCTGGCCGGGCTATTTACTAGACGAGGCCGCGGCAGCGTTCCGCCGCTTCCGCGACGCCTTTTCCTCGGAAATTACATTAGCTTTCTACGACCCGGCATTAAAAACGATTATGGAAGCGGACGCGTCGGATTAGGCGGCAGGAGGGGTCTTTTTACAAATAAACGCGGAAAGGATACGCCGGCCAGTTGCTTTCTTTTCAGCTAAACACTCGCCGGCGGAATGCAACTACGAAATATACGATAAAAAGCTCCTAGCAATTATTAAAGCTTTTAAGGAATGGAGACCCGAGCTTTAAAGCGCCAAATCGCTAATGGAAGTTTGGACGGACTATAAAAACTTGCAATTTTTTGCTACCACCAAACTACTAAACCAGCGGCAAATTAGGTGGTCGGAGTTCCTTAGCGACTTTAGGTTCCATATCGTATACAAACCAGGAAAAACAGCCATAATCCCCGACACGCTCTTACGCCTCCCTAGCGTTCGCCCAACGAATACACGAAACGTAACCGACGAAAAGGTAACGCTTCGCCAGCGAACTTTGCTACCCCCAAAACGGTAGGGCCCCGGCGAAGCACCAGCGATACTACGGGTTTTCGACACGTCCGAGCACATAAACGTGCTAATAAATAGGGCGTACGTTACTTCGGAGCTGGCGCAAGCTATAATATCCTACCTGCAGGACCCAGCGAAACGACAATTCCCCACCTGGATCCGGAAGCAGGTCAAACTGGCGAAAGCCGATTACCAAACGATACGAAAGCGCATTTACTGCAAAAAACGGCTGTTTATCCCGCCCGACGATACGTTACGACTTCAAATCCTGCATAGGACGCACAGCTTGCCACCAAACGGACACCCAAGGCGCAGCAAAACCTGGGATTTAATACGCAAAACTTACACCTAGCCACGTTTATCGCGAAACGTTAGCGTATTTATCCAAAGTTGCCATTTGTGCAAAATATCAAAAGTAGGGAAAAGATCCCCAAACGGACTATTAAAGCCGTTAGCAGTACCGTTTAGGCCATAAACGGATATATCTATAAATTACGTCGGCCCGCTGCCGCCATGCGAACGTTAAGGTATCGTCTACCACCATATTATGGTAGTAATGGACCGGTTAACAAAAATACGCCATTATATCCCAATAGTTGAAACCGACGCGGGTCGCCTAGCAGACGCCTTCCTCGCGCAGGTGTACCGCCTGCACGGCACCCCCGACACCATCGTCTCGGATCGCGGCAAGCAGTTCGTATCCACCTTTTGGAAAAAGTTAAGCAGGAAACTCGGCGTTACGCTTAAGCATTCGTTATCGTTTCACCCGGAATCCGACGGCCAAATAAAGATCCTAAACGCATACATAAAATAATATTTGCGGGCGTTTTGCTCATACTACCAAAACGACTAGGTCGACTAGCTCCCACTCGGAAAGTTCGCTAACAACAACCACGTATCGGAAACGACCGGGGTTTCCCCTTTTTTCGCCAATTACGGATAGAACCCCCATATGGGTACGGAACCGAAAAGTAAACGACCAGACGGCGGAACGCCGGCGCATCAACAGGAGGTTTATAACGCTACCACCGTTACGGACAGGGTCCAAAAAGTTTGGGACCACGTTAAAGCGCTAGCCAAAGCCAGCAAAAAAAGGTACGAGGAAGCAGCGAATCGCCACCGAACCGACGCCGGGACGTTTTCGGAAGGCGACCTGGTTTAAGTCAGCACCAGGAACATAGCCACCTCGCGCCTAACAAATAAGCTTAGCGAAAAGTGGATCGGACCCTACCCAATTACAAAAGTTTACCCCCGAGCTTTAGCCGTCGACCTGCCGGCGCATCACAAACTATTCCCAGTATTCCACGTTTCGCTTATCCAAAAAGAAAACCCGGGCTTCCCAAACTAAAAAGCAATAAACAATAAGCACGACAGGCGAGCAGCCGGCGCGGTGCTAGCGGATAACCAAAACGACGCAGACGGCGAACCAGTAGAAAAGTGGCACTTCGATCGCATTTTAAACTCGAAAGGCACACCCAACGCTTTGGAATATAAAGTAAAATAGGCAGCACCCCATAAGCCAATTTGGCAACCGGCACGCGACCTGGAAAGGGCAAACGATAGGATTCGGGACTTCCACAAGCAGCACTCTAACAAACCCGAACCACCGGACTGGTAGCGAAACCCGGGCGAAACGCGAACGGGGGACCAAAAGACAGCCAGCTACGCGCAAAGGGTTAGGAAAGAGGCAGCAGCACAACCGAAACCCAGGGGCCGACCTAGGGGCAGACCTAAGCAGAACCCAAACCAACAATAAAGCGGTTAGGAACGCAGGTAGGGAGGGGGCGGAAACAGGGCGGAAGATAATCGAGCCACCCGAGGCGAGCCTGCCCCAAGGGCCGAAGCCACTCCATTAAAAACTAACTACCTGCCCGATTCCGGGACGCACGCCGGCGTCCCACCAAACCAGCCCATAAGGAGCGAAAAAAAGAACGGGACGAAACCCCGGCGGAAAGCAGGATACGTCACCAGAACCAAACGCGGCGCGGTTAGTACCGCGCAACGCACGCGACCTCTGCGAGCCGGTCTCGCCGTAGCGACTACGGACAGCAGTCTCAACACCGACGAAGGCAGCGAGCAGGGCGGAAACCGCCTTGCCGCCGGCGATACGACACTCCGGCGGCATAACGTAGTAATCGTCGAAAAGATCATCCTCCGCACGCTCCTCGGCGGACAGGAACATGTAGCTACGATCGAGGAACTCCTAGCGGCCGTGCACCCAAAAGATCTCGGCGGCACCGACAAAGGCGATCATATCGTGGAAATCTCCTTCCATTAGGGCGATCGGCTGCCAGGCGAGGCGTTAGCGAAACCGGATCCAGGGATACGAAACAGGCGGAACGACGGCGCGGCGCCGGCAAAACTAACCTTTCCACACGGCTTATGGCGGAAGTTGCACTGGTCGCAATAAATGGACGAGCCGGAAATGCGATTGGCACCAATCCATAAACAAGGAAACGCCATACTGGCCTTGTTATTAAATCGGACGGTCGGGTAGTTAGCGCTAAAGCAGCGATAGTACTGGAGCTGGTGCGTCCGAAAGCAGAAAATGCAAACGGACTTGGTTAAAGGAAACGACCAGATGTCGCCGGGGGTGCTCATAACAAGCGCCATCGTAACGACGGGCAGCGGGACGTTGTAGAAAGGGATGGTAGATCGCGAGCGTAAGGGCGGCGGGAAAAAAAAAACGCGTTATCGGGAATGTGGAAGAAAGATATCCGACCGTAAAAAGGAGAAGGAAAGAAGTAAAAAGTTTTCCTGAAAGAGAGGAAGCAAAGAGAAGGAAAGGGAAAACTAAAAAGCAATCGGAAAGGGGCGCGCCTTCCGGTTTAGGAAGGCACGCCTTATCACCATAGCAGGAGCGCCGCGCCACAACCAATGCGCCAGCGCCACGCCGACCGAGCGACGCCACGAAAGGGAAACACCATTAAAGCGCAATTAAAGGACCAACTGCGGTTTAAAGGAAGGGTACTGTCACGGGACCAAGCCCAGCACACCTGTATTTAGCTAAAAATCCGCCGGCCCCCTCCGGGGCCAGCGGTCTTTCTCCTTCGTGCAACAACAAACCTTCAACCTAGTACCCAGCTGCCGCGCCGTGACATTTTTAATCTATTCGTTTATAATGTTTGCAGATAAAACGTAATTTAGGATGCGTTTTATCCGCAAAAACCACCGAGTCATTTTCGCCGCCTCCTCCTAACGGTTTAACGTTAACGTTATTGCTTCCGATATTATTTGTAGCAAGGTTATTCGTTTTTCGCGAAAGCTAAGGCAATAACCCAGTACGTAAGCGATTGTTTCCAGGGATTGCCCGTAAAGGCATTCCGCGTCCATTTTTAAAATTCGCTTCGACGCTAAATAGTTTTTTAACCCCAACCGTTCCATATATAGCTAAATTAATAGGGAGCTTTCGGTTTTATATAGGTTTTGGTAAAATAGTAGCTTTTTTTCGCTTAGCTCCCTTTTATTCGCTTTTATTTATTATTTCGTACGGGTTGCGTGTTTTTTTTATTGCTTCCTTTATTCCTTTTCGATAGCTTTTTCAGGGGGTTAATTTAATATCCAATTTGTTGCCTTTTCGCGTTTGCGTATTTTTTTGGACGTCGTTGCGGATTGTCGCCT
Organism: Falciphora oryzae; assembly: GCA_000733355.1. Lineage (NCBI taxonomy): Eukaryota > Fungi > Ascomycota > Sordariomycetes > Magnaporthales > Magnaporthaceae > Falciphora > Falciphora oryzae. Next base: position 14,054 of record JNVV01000023.1, read on the forward strand.
TTTCGTGCTTTTTAATCTTTTTTTTACCCTTTTGTATGCTTTTTCGATTTTTTCCGCCATTCCGTTATTTCGTAGCTTTTTTTTCGAAATGGGCGATTCGTTCGTTTAACTAAATGTTAATTAGCGCTACGTATGTTTTTGCTTTTAACAGCCTTTATAATGTGCTTTTATATGCTCCAGTCGTTTTTTTTAGGCATTCGTTTTGCATTTTCGCTTATGCTTTAACCACCCCTTTAGGTTTTTATAAGTTCCCATCGAATTTGTGGTACGCGGGGGCTGCGAACCTTAAAGCCGTTTTAATTACCGCCAAATATAAATGTTTAGTTTTAATAAACGTGGGTTTTTAAGTGGTCGCTGCGAAGCGTATAAAAAATAGCTTTTTGTGTTTTATTTTATCGTATGTTTTTTTATATATATTGGGTTCATTTTAATTTAGAGTTAATCCAAAAGCCCAAAATTCGGACGCTTTCCTCGGTTTTCCTCGGCTTTACTGTAACTTCCCCGAAACGTAACGGAAGGGTAGGGGGCGATTTCCGTTTTTTAATTAGCCAAATAAATTAGTATTTGCTTAGGTCGAATTTCGCTCCGAATTTGGTTGCCCATTTAACGTATACGTCGTGTGCTATGTTAAATTTTTTTATTGCGTTAGTCGTGTTACGGTTAAAGCTAATTAGGTTGGTATCGTTTGCGAACCTAATCGATGTTACCCCTTTTACCCCGCGGAGGCTTTTGTATAGCTTTACGGTATAAAGGATAAATAGGATAGGGGAAATTGGGGAACCCTATAAGATTTCGCAAAATATTTTTAACGTTTCAGTATTTTCGCCGTCGAAATAAAAAGATATTTTCTTTCCATTTAAAAAGCTTTTTAGTAATTGTAATAGCTATAACGTGGTTCACAAGCGAGTGGACCACACAAGCGAGTGGGCCACTTCCAAATCTTATACTAAACGCCGTTTCCGACCCCCTTGCTAAATCGACCAATTTTTATCCAAATTGGCTAAAATTTGCTATAGCAACTTTTAATTATAAAATGGAATTTTTGTAATTTTCTTGAATTTTTTAACATTAAATTGGGTTAAATGCATTAATTTAACCCCTGTAAAACCTAGATTTTTAAATAACTAACCCGATTTAGTAATGATAATTTAAAGAAAAATGCAAAAAATTAATTTTATAATTAAAAGCCGGTATGCCGAAATTTAGCCGATTTGGATAAAAATTGGTCGATTTAGCAAGGGGGTCGGAAACGGCGTTTAGTATAGAATTTGGAAGTGGCCCACTCGCTTGTGTGGTCCACTCGCTTGTAAACCACGTTAGTGGATATCCGTACTTTTTAAGCTCGTCTAATAGGCGTAAATGCGATACCGTATCGAAAGCGCCGCTAATGTTAAAGGATAGGAACCCTATTACTGTTTTCGCGTCCTAGGCTGTGTTAATTACATCTGTAAAAAGGCGCATAGCTGTTTCCGTCGGTTTGTTTTTCCGGTTTCCTATTTGTTCGTCGGGGAATAGCTGATACTTTTTTGCTGTATCTTTTATGCGGTTTACCAAAATTCTTTTTAAAACCTTCCCTATAGTTTCCAATAAAGCGATCGGTTTCCAAACTCCGATTGTGCTAGGGTTTTTGTCGGGTTTTTGTAGGATAATAGTGCGAAACCGCCGGAACTTCGCGGGGAAGTAGCCGTAGTTTATGCACGCGGTAAAAAGCTCCGCTATAACCAAAAACAGGACAGGTCCTATTGCTAATAGGCCTCCGCTCGGGATGCCTGTTATTCCTGGTGCCTTTTATAATCCGGTCTTTCGCAGGACCCTTTCCACGTCCTTTGCGGATACCCCTCGGCGAACTTCCAATGGGGTAGCGTTTGTAAAGGGGTCGTCCGGAACGTCCGAAACTGTCACACGGAAGAACCTGTGGACTCACCTAATCGGCCCCACAAAAGGTCCGAAAACCGGTATAGGTGCCTAACGGCCTTAAGGCCTAAAGGCCGAAGGCCGGAATGGCAATGTGAATCATATATTTAATACTTCGCACGGATCACAGGGTGGTTTATATAAACCCTGCCATCTCCTATATCCTCTATAAAAGATTCCTTTTTCCTTAAGCATTTTTTAAGCCCATAGAAAGATTATTTGCAATATAGAGATCCTTTTCCAAACCGTTTTTAACCCCTTGTTACAAATAATCTTTTTTTCGCTTTGCCCCCTAACGGAAGCCTCACTATCTTTCTTCCTAAGCTTTGGAGAGGCCCTGTCAATCGGTACCCCCAAACCCCAACTGTTGCCTTCTTTAGCGAATAAAACCCTAGGGCCATACCACAAACATTTTAACTGTTACCGGTGTTTTTAAACGGGTAAAAGCGAAAAGAATATACAAGAGGGTCGTTTTACCTTTTTAGTCGCCCTAGCGAAATTACGGGACTCCAAAAGAGGCCGGAAGATTTCCTTTGTACGTTTGGGACTTTACGCTGCCTAGGAATATAAGGAACCGGACCCCCTTATTTCGTTTGCAACGACATCTCCTTCCTTACCAAGCGATTTTGGCATGCCGGCCCGGGAATTAACGGAATCCCCTTTTTTGCCCAGCGATTCCGGTATACCTGCCGATACGATGCCGGCCCAATCTGGAAAAGCGGCCGGAAAAGCCCCCGAAGGCCCCTCCTGGTCTATACCGGAAGAACGCTAAAATACCCCTATGCTTAACGATCAGGGGGCACTTATCTTGTATTCGGCACCCCCTTTAGCATAGCCTTCGAATAACAAGCCCTTATATCCATAAGACGCCTTCAGGACCCCCCGGGCTGGATGACCGAAATCCAACGGGAATTTATTAGTACGTACGAAGCAATTTCGGCCCTATCCCGAAATATAAGCCAGAAAATCCTCGCCGATCGGGAACAAATCCGCGAAATAAAAACCCATTACGACCATATCACCCACGCGTATAATACCGTCGTTTCCTTATATAAGGAAGGCCTAATCGCTTCCGCCGACTAACAAAAGGCATTCCAGTAACGGATTATCGGAAAAAGCCAGGCATTTGCATAACAAATTTGGGCTACGGTTGCCACTTTGGCCAAAAAGCAACAAACCCGTTCGGAGGCCCTAATTTAGCTTCGGAATATTATTCGGGCCCAATAAAACCATTTGCAAAACCTACAAATACGGTTTTCCACCTTCGAAAAAGGAGTTACTAACTAGGCCGTCGATAAAGATGCCCAGATCCAGGATCTCCTAACCAAAGAGCATATTTCGCCCGAGGCCTTTACTAAAACCAAGCGACGCATATTAGCCCAAACTCACCAGTTTGTTAAAGACGCCGTACGGGAAAGCCGGCGGCTTGCAGCATAAAGAAAGCGGCCTAAATCAGCTATTGTACTTTCGGCCCTGCAACGATCGTTTTAACAACCCGGATCAAACCGAAGCTTTCCTTAGGACGTACCCGTCCTTATTAGGGAAAATAGGGCCGAAGTTGATACCGATATACTTCCGCCTTCCGCTTTTAAATAAACAAGCTCGATGGCGCGGGAACGGATCGTCGGATCAAACGCCGGTTTGCTGGCCGCACAAATAGAAAGGACCCTAAGGGATTTACAAACCCGAACAAACCAAGCCCGTATAAGCATTACGCCGGGACGGACATAAAAACAACCCGCCGGTAATCCGGACTTTTCGGACTTTTCGGAATCGGATGGTAGCGATAATAGCCTGCCACCGCGACCTCCTAACCGAAGGCCACGGCTGTTCCGATCACCCTCTCCGCCAGACGATAGGGCCTCGCAACCCTTTAGGGAAACTCCTTAAGGCACGGTTTTTATGGTTAACCCCGTGCAACTTAAAGCCCCCAGCGCTTTCGAAAGGGATCGCACTAAATTTAAAGACTGGTGGTTCGTGGTACAGGCTCATATAAACGCCTGCCCCTAAAGCTTTACGGGTAACCCGTACCGCATCATTTGGGTCGGGTCCCTCTTAAAAGGAGCCGCCCTCCAATGGCACGTGGCCAGGGCACGTTTACTGGAATTTATAAACGTTCGAAATTCCTGGAAAGGATACGCTTCGTTGCTGGAGGAGCATTATAAGGACCCTAACGAAGAACGAACCGATGCCAGAAAGCTCCGGTCCTTAAAATACAACGGCGATATCGTCGGCTACCTAACGGAGCTGGGGCAGTACAATATTACTACCCGATAAACCGGTACGACCTTCCGGGATTTCGTCCGATCCTCGCTACCCGAAGGTATCGCCGATTTGGTATATGCCAATAAAGGTCGAATCCTTACGGACGACGCCGAATTCCTCGAAGCCTTCTAAAAGGCAGGGATTATTTACGAGCAAAAGCTCGCGGATAGAGCCTCTATTAAGGCTTTGATGTAAGGAACGGGCTAAAAGGAAAAGGGAAAAGACGAGCCCGTTTCGAATTAGGAGCGCTCGAACGCGGGCCGTCGCCGCGGTAAGGGCTCCAAAAATAGGAACCCAAGTCCATCCTTAAGCTCCCGTTCCGGAAAGAAGGCTAATGATAAAAAGGCCGCCGACAAAAAGAACAACATTTGGACTACCACCCAATTGGCACTCGAAGGAATCGAACAACGCGATATCGACGCACGAAAGTTGGCTAAAGCCGACTGCTGGCGCTGCGGAAAAGAAGGGCACCACACTTTGGAATGCTACGCAAAAAAGGACACCAACGGCAAGGAGCTCCCTCCTACACCAGCAAAAACGGCCGGCTCCAAATCCATCCTTAAACGCCCTGCAACGGACGAACAGGAGGAACAGCCACAGGCAAAAAGGGCCAAAATCGCCGGCCTCGCTTCGGAAACCCCGAGCGAACCACGAATTTTTGAACTATCGGATTCGGAATCGGACGATGACTGTTGACAACCATCGACCGTCGCTGCTGCACGAAGGCCCTTAACGGATAGGGAATTCGCAAAGCCAATCCTTCGCATGTATATACGGGCGAGGGGGTCGAAAGAAATACCTGTCCGGGTGCTTTTGGACGGTGGCAGCGACACGAAGGTTATTTCAAACAAAATAGCCAAGCAATTTCCAGGCCATTTGGTCGACAAAGCCATCCCTCGCGTAATGACCTCCTTTTTAGGGAAAATCGAACCAGAGGCCGGAAAGCAATTAGTTGTCGACGTTACCTTCCGGCACAAAACGCACTATTTTACGGAAACGTTCGAAGTTAGTCCTACGGATCCAGATTGCGACGTTATCCTACCCTTCGCATGGCAAAGGTAACACCCACCGTTGGGCTTATTAGATCGCGACCTTCGGGACATCCGCATGGATTCGGACAAGTGCCGGAAGTGCAACAAGCCCCGGGCCCGGAAGCTATAGGATTTACGACCCTTTAAAGGCTTACGCTTTCGGGAGGATATAAAAACGGTCGAACCCGCAGTTATTGCGGCCATTAAGTACGGGCATGGTATTCTTTCCCCTGAGGAAGTGGCTAAAGCAGATTCGGACGGCCTCGAATCGGTACCAGAGGAGTTTAGGGAGTTCCTTTCTATTATGACGGAAGCGGCCGCTACCCGTTTTCCCGATTATTAGCCCTAGGACCACGAAATTTACCTAAAGGAAGGAGCCCAATTAACCTATGGCCCCCTATACCAAATGAGCCAAAGAGAGCTAGACGTTTTAAAGCCTTGGCTGGAAAAGCATGTGCGAACCGGCAAGGTTAGGCTATGCAAAACTGCCAACAGTTCGCCTTTTATGTTCGCAGAAAAGAAAGACCCCCTCGATCCTTTAAAGGTGGTGGTCGACTATAGGGACGTGAACGCCAAAACGATTCCGATTCAATGCCCTATCCCGCTTATTATAAAGCTTTAGGATCGATTTCGGAATGCCAAATGGAAAACGAAAATCGACCTTAAAACCGGGTTTAACCTAATTCAGATAAAAAAAGGGCACGAATGGCTTACGGCTTTCCGCTGCAAATACGGCGTTTTCGAATTTACGGTTATGCCTATGGGCCTTATTAACGCCCCCGCTACCTTCCAAAGCATAATGAACCATATTTTTATGGACCTTATCGATGCCGGGCTCCTCGTGTATTTGGATAACCTCCTAATATACGCAGAGACCAAGGAATAATACGATAATTTGGTAAAGGAGGTGCTTCGCCGCCTTACCAAACATAACCTAACCGTGGCCCCTCGCAAATGCGTTTGGGGGGTGCACGAGGTCGAGTTCCTTAGTTACATAATAGGACCCGACGGTATCGCAATATCCAAGGATAAAGTGGATGCTATTGTGCAATGGGAAGCCCCCAAATGCTTTAAAAACTCCCAATCCTTTATTAGCTTCGCTAACTTTTACAGGAGGTTTATTAAAGGGTTTTTTAAAATCGTTAAGCCTATAACAACGGCCAACGCCCTGCTTAAAAGCTAATAGCGATAAACCCCCGAAATGGACCAGGCCTTCGAGGCTTTTAAAGTCGCTTTCGTTTCGCTTCCGATACTCCGGCATTTCGATCCGTTTTTCCCGGCGCAAATCGAGGTAGACGCTTCGGACTTTGCCTTTGGAGGGGTATTATCCCAAAGGGACCCCGAAACTAATAAACTGCACCCCGTTGCTTTCCATTCACGCAAAATGTCGCCCGCCGAAATCAACTATAAAATTCACGATAAGGAACTTTTAGCGGTCGTTAACTGTTTCGCTAGGTGGAGGCATTACCTCGAAGGGGCAAAGCACCGGATAGAGGTTTATACAAATTACCGGAACCTCGAATATTTCCTAACGGCCAAAGTCCTTAATCGAAGGCAAGCCCGGTGGGCACAACAGCTAGCTGGTTATTAGTTTATAATTAACTACCGGCCAAAAAAACAAAACGATAAGGCCGACGTGCTTTCGAAACTTTTTTAGCACAGGCCTAAAAAAGGAGGGAGTAAGGATTAGCCGATTACGACGATCCTGCAAAAAAAACATTTCCCAGCAAGAATTTCGGCCTTAAAAGGATAAAAAGATAACCCTATGGAAGAAGTTTTGCCGTAAGGAGCACCTTTTTTCCTTTTGTCCCCAGGCCGGCTTTATAGTATTCCAATCCTAAAATGGGCTACGGAATTTACTAACAAAGTTAAGCAAGCTGGTATATCGGATTCCGAATACCAGGGCCGCTTTTAAAAGCCCGAAAAGGGTGAAAAAGTTAAGGATGGCCTCCTTTATTATAAAGAAAGATTGTGGGTGCCAACGGAGGCCCTACAAAAGGAAGTCCTCGAGTCCGAACATAACACAAAAGTCGCTGGATATATAAGTATAGATAAAACCCTCGAATTAATTATTCGGCACTTTTGGTGGCCTAATATCGAGGTAAAAGTCCGGGAATACGTGAGGGGATGCCTGGAGTGCCAACGCAATAAGGCCCCAAAGCATGCCCCCTTTGGACCCCTATAAACTATGGAGCTGCATTACCAGCCCTGGAAGACGGTAGCTATAAACTTCATTACGGACCTCCCTTTAAGCGATGGGTGCGATTCAATCTGGGTAATAGTAAACCCCTTTACCAAAATGGCGCATTTCGTCCTCCTTAAAATCGAGGGTAAGAAGTCGGATGACCTTATCCGCATTTTCGCTAAAAAATACTGGCGATTGCACGGTGTGCCTTTGGATATTATCTTTGATAGAGATTCCAGATTTACGAGCCATTTGTGGAAAGATTTCCTCCGTTTGGTAGGCATTAAGCTAAGAATGAGCACTGCCTTCCATCCCCAAACAGATGGACAAACCGAAAGGCTTAACCAAAGCCTGGAAGCCTACTTTAGGTCTTTCGTAAATTACGAAATGACCAACTGGGTCGAGCTATTACCTACGGCGGAATTTGCTTATAATAATATATTTTCGGCAAGTACCTTTATTACTCCCTTTTTCGCCAATTACGCGTACCACCCAGCTTCCAATAATCCCCCTTTCCCAGAACGAATACGCAATCCAGCAAGCCAACTCTACCGGCATTAGATGACCCAGGTGCACGAAGAAGCTAAACAATACTTCGAGAAAGCCCGGGAACGAATGAAGCATTGGGCCGACAAAAGGAGAAGCCCCTCGCCGGTCCTTACCGAAGGACAGTTCGTTATATTAAACGCCCGGCACATAAAGACCCGTCGCCCCGCCAAAAAATTCGATGCTAAAATGCTTGGGCCCTTCCGGATCCTTAAGGTTATTTCTCCCACGGCGGTACGATTGGCCCTGCCTAAAACCTGGAAAATCCATAATGCTTTCCACGTATCCCTTATCAAACCCTACCGCTTTAGCATTCAGGCAAGACCTAACTTTGACCAGGTACTGCGGGAAGCCCCCTCGGTTATAGGAAATTTCGTTATGGACAAGGTTATGGACTCCATGGATACAAGCGGGAAGGTTCGTTACTTTGTCCGATGGGAAAATTACCCACGCAAAAAGGACTAGACGTGGGAACCCTGGGAGCATTTCGATACCGACGGGTCTAAGCAACACGTTGTTGCCTTTTATCGGCTTAACCCCGATAAGCTTAGGGACCCCCGCGTGCCATAAGATATAGGCACGGCCGCATCCCTTAAGCGGGCTTTAAACGGTTTCGAAACGCGCCCTAGGAAAAGGAGGATAGTGTTACACGGAAAAACCTGTGAACTCACCTAATCGGCCCCACAGAAGGTCCGGGAACCGGTATAGGTGCCTAACGGCCCTGAGGCCCAAAGGCCGAAGGCCGGAATGGCAGTGTGAATCATATACTTAATACTTCGCACGGATCACAGGGTGGTTTATATAAACCCTGCCATCTCCTATGTCCTCCATAAAAGATTCCTTCTTCCTCAAGCATCTCTTGAGCCCATAGAAAGATTATCTGCAATATAGAGATCCTTCTCCAAGCCGTCTTTGACCCCTTGTTACAGAAACGTCGGCTGTGGATGTCGGGAAGAACTTCGCCTTTAAAGCTTTTTCTTTAATTTGCCGGGTCGCTGCGACCCCTCCGCCTCCCAGCTTTAACGTCGGCAGGGAGGGGGGTGGTGGGGGTTAATAGCTTTAATATTAAAATCGGGTACTGCGTTAACTAAAGCATTTCCAGCTTTAACTAAAGCAAAGCTACCATTATTAGTAACGCGATAACGAGTTTTAGCTACAATTGTAACTGCTTTTAAAATAGCGGGACCATTAACGCGACGGGGACGACCAATTTTAAATGGAGCTAAAAATAGTGGAGGAGGTGGATAAAAGGGACGAAAACCGAATTTTCCAACGTTAGGGCTAATAAAACGGTTTTTTTTAAAATCCATCTTTGCTTCCGGCGGTTTAATAGTAGGATACGGAAATCCCTTTATTGCTGCCTAAATAGCACTAATAAAGCGCATATTTTTTGGTATAATTATAATTCGGTTAACGTGGTTCATCACCGAGTCGCCCATATCACCGAGTCGCCCACTTCAAAATCCCATACTAAACGCCGTTTTCGACCCCCCGGTTAAATCCACTAATTTTTTATAAAATTCCATGAAAATTTAATATGTTATATTTAACTATAGAATTGATTTTATGATTATTTTTCCAGATTTTTATCATTGCTATTTAAGGTGATTTACTATTTATACACAGTGTTTTACACAGTGTTTTACATAGTGTTTAAAAGTCTCCTAAAATAATGCTACTAAAAATCTGGAAAAATAATCATAAAATCAATTCTATAGTTAAATATAATATATTAAATTTTCATGGAATTTTATAAAAAATTAGTGGATTTAACCGGGGGGTCGAAAACGGCGTTTAGTATGGGATTTTGAAGTGGGCGACTCGGTGATATGGGCGACTCGGTGATGAACCACGTTAGCGTAAATAGCGTGTAGGTTTGCCGCTAAAAGCAAATATTAGTTAAAAAAATGCAGTTATAATATAAGTTATAATATTATAAATTTATTAAAGATAATGCAAATAATAAATTTTTTAGCTATTTTTTGCAAAGTTCTTAAAACAAATGCTTGGATCCGCATATTACCAACATTTTGGAAATCCTAAACGATTTCCCGGACGATTTTAGCGAAAGGAGTTTTAGGAATAAAAAGTTCGGTAAACTTTTAATATTTGCGGATTTCCCGCAAAGCGATAACTATAGGCTATTAATATTTAAAACCTTAAAATGGCGGAAAAATATTTATTTCCGGGTTTTTTGCGGCGTTATTAAATCCGGCCAATAACGATAAACTTTTTCGTCGTTTTACCAGCGCCGACGCGGAAACGCGGCCTTTTGCCGCCGGTTATAAACCGCGGCAAAATAAATAAAGGCGAAAAAGCGGCGGAAAAGCGGCGAAAATTATAACGAAAGTTATAACGTATAGGAGCGGGCGATAAGGTGGAAGGGGAAAATGGGTGGGAAAAGTTAAAAGTAAAAAAAAAGGAAAGTTTAAAAAAAAAAAATTAAAAAAGCCCAATTTGGAATATATAGATTTATTTACCCTGTTCGACCTCTATAAGCCATAGGGAGTATCTTCTATTCGGGGTAGCTAGTAGGATACAAACCGTGCTTCCGATCTGACAGATCGTTAAATAAAGTCGGGTGAAACTCTCTTATTAACAACTTCGCTGCGAGTCCGCTTCGTGTGCTAGTTCCTTGTAACTATTTAAAAACATTAGTAATTAAACAAACACGAACACGAGCGTGCACCCTGCACGACCACGAGCGTGCCTATTAACGAGGTCCAAATCCAGTGGGTTCCACTCCATCTAAGCCGGGGCTCGCTAGCTAACCCTTTATTTCTTGCATAGAGCCCGCCGCCTCGTCGCGGCGTACCTTTTATTCCCTTCGTTAAATGCCATTTTCTGTCCGTCCCACTCTGTTATTAGGCGTTATCTTTTTTATCGGAATTGGTATTTTCGGTTTGACCTCGCTTCGATATCGGTGCAGCTTATCCCGGTGGACCAGTCCGGTTTATCCTCGTGCTTGTTTGTTTTTTTGTTTCCCACGTGCACGCACGCCTCCTAGGTGACCAATTTAGGGGTGCGGGCACGGTTCGGGGAAAAGACCCCGTAATGCAAGCCTAACGAGTGGCTTTTTCTTTCGATGCGGGTTTGTGGGTTCGTCGATAGTTGATAAGGGTTGTTGTTTGTGGGGCTTCCTTTGTGGGTTCGTTACGTGGGACGTCGGGGTAGTTCGAGGCCTTTTTGTGCACGTTTACGCGAAATACAAAAAGACCTGGTGCCTTCGGCAGGAATCGAACCTGCGCCTTCCGAAGAGGACCACCTAGTGCTGAACCACTGCACTACGAGGGCACCGGTAGTTAATTATAAACTAATAACTAATTAGTTATTATGCCTATTTGGTTTGCTTTTGATTAAAAATTTTAGCCCTTAAAAAACATTCGAAGTTCCAGTAATCCGTATAAACCTTTATCTGGTGCTTTGCCTTTTCGAGGTAATATTTCCACCTAGCGAAACAGTTAACGACCGCTAAAAGTTCTTTATCGTGGATTTTATAATTGATTTTAGCAGGCGACATTTTGCGTAAATAAAAGGTAACGGGGTGCAATTTATTAATTTTGGGGCCCTTTTGGGATATTACCTTTTTAAAGGTAAAATTTAAAGCGTTTATTTTAATTTGTACTGGAAAAAATGGGTCGAAATACCAGAGTATCGGAGGCGAAACGAAAGCGATTTTAAAGGCTTCGAAAGCCTATTTTATTTCGGGGGTTTATCGCTATTAGCTTTTAAGTAGGGCGTTAGCCGTCGTTATAAGCCTAATGATTCCTAAAAACCTTTTAATAAACCTTTTATAAAAGTTGGCAAAGCCGACGAACGATTGGGAGTTTTTAAAGCAATTAGGGGCCTTTTATTGCATAATAGCATTAACTTTATTTTTGGATATAGCGATGCTTTCGGGTCCTATTATATAACTAAGAAACTCGATTTCGTGTACCATTTAAACGCATTTGCGAAGGGCTACGGCTAGGTTGTGTTTGGTAAAGCGGCGAAGCATTTCTTTTATTAAATTATCGTATTGTTTTTTAGTTTTTGCGTATATTAAAAGGTTATCCAAATATACGAGGAGCCTGGTATCGATAAAATCTATAAAAATATGGTTTATTATGCTTTGGAAAGTAACGGGGGCGTTAATAAAGCCTATTAGTATAACCGTAAATTTAAAAACGCCGTATTTGCAACGGAAGGCCGTAAACCATTCGTGCCCTTTTTTTATCCGAATTAGGTTAAACCCGGTTTTAAAGTCGATTTTCGTTTTCTATTTGGCATTCCGAAATCGATTTTAAAATTCCGTAATAAACGGGATAAAGCACCGAATCGGAATCGTTTTGGCGTTTACGTCCTTATAGTCGACCATTACCTTTAAAAAATCGAAGGGGTTTTTTTTTGCGAATATAAGGAGCGAACTATTGGCAGTTTTATATAGCCTAGCCCGACCGATTCGTACCTGCTTTTCTAACTACGGCTTTAGGATATCCAATTCCTTTTAGCTTATTGGGTATAAAGGGTTATGGGTTAATTAAACTCCTTTTTTAAAATAAATTTCGTGGTCCTAAAGCTAATAATCGGGGAAACGGGTAGCAGCCGCTTCCGTTATAATAGGGAGAAATTCCCTAAATTTTTGTAACACCGATTCGAAACCGTCCGAATTTGCTTTATTTACTTTTTTAAAGGAAGGAATACCGTGCCCGTATTTAATAGCGGCGATAACCGCAAATTCGATTGTTTTTATATTTTCCCGAAAGCGTAAGCCTTTAAGCGGCCGTAAATCCTATAGCTTTCGGGCCCGGGGCTTATTACATTTTCGGCATTTGTTTAAATTTATCCGGATATTCCGAAGGTCGCGATCTAATAGCTTTAGCGGTAGGTGTTACTTTTATTATGCGAAAGGCAGGATAATATCGCAATTTGAATCTGTAGGACTAATTTTGAACGTTTCCGTAAAATAGTGCGTTTTATGCCGGAAGGTAACGTTAACAACTAGTTGCTTTCCGGCTTTTAGTTTGATTTTTTTTAAAAAGGAGGTTATTACGCGAGGGATAGTTTTATTAACTAAGTAATTTGGGAGTTGCTTAGCTATTTTATCCGATATAACTTTCGTATCGCTGCTTCCGTTTAAAAGGACCCGGATAGGTATTTCCTTCGATCCTTTCGCTCGTATATATATATGCGAAGGATTGGTTTTGCAAGTTCTTTATCCGTTAAAGGCCTTCGTATAACAGCGACGGTCGATAATTGTTAATAGTTATCGTCCGATTCCGAATTTAATAGTTTAAAAATTCGTAGTTCGCTCGGGGCTTTTAAAGTAAGGCTAGCGATTTTAGCTTTTTAGCTTGTGGCTATTCCTTTTATTTGTCCGTTACAGGGCGTTTAAAAATAGATTTAGCACCGGCCGTTTTTGCTAGTGTAAAAGGGAATTCCTTACCGTTAGTATCTTTTTTAGCGTAGCATTTTAACGTATAGTGCCCTTTTTTTCCGTAACGTTAGCAATCGGCTTTAGCCAATTTTCGTGCGTCGATATCGCGTTATTCGATTCCTTTAAATGCTAATTTGGTGGTAATTTAAATGTTATTTTTTTTATTAGCAGCTTTTTTATCGTTAGCTTTTTTTCTGGAACTAGAGCTTAAAAATGGATTTGGGTTTTTATTTTTAAAGCTTTTACCGCGGCGACGGCCTCCATTCGAACGCTTTTAATTCGAAACGGGCTTGTTTTTTCCCTTTTCCTTTTAGCCCGTTTTTTATATTAAAGCTTTAATAAAAGCTTTATCCGCGAGCTTTTGCTTGTAAATAATCCCTGCTTTTTGGAAAGCTTTAAAGAATTCGGCGTTGTTTGTAAAGATTTAACTTTTATTGGTATATACCAAATCGGCGATACCTTCAGGTAGCGAAGATCGGACGAAATCCTAGAAAATCGTACCAGTTTATCGGGTGGTAATATTGTATTGCTTTAATTCCGTTAGGTAGCTAACGATATCGCCGTTATATTTTAAAAACTGAAGTTTTTTAACATTAGTTCGTTTTTCGTTAGGGTTTTTATAATGCTTTTTTAGCGACGAAACGTATCCTTTCCAGGAATTTTAAACGTTTATGGACTTTAATAAACGTGCTTTAGCTACGTGCTATTAAAGGGCGGCTTTTTTTTTAAAAAGGACCTAACCTAAATAATGCGGTACGGGTTACCCGTAAAGCTTTAAGGGCAGGCGTTTATATAAGTTTATATTATAAATTATTAGTTTTTAAATTTGGTACGATCTTTTTCGAAAGCGTTAGGGGCTTTAAATTGCACGGGGTTAATTATAAAAACTGTGCTTTAGGGAGTTCCTTTAGGAGGTTACGAAGCTTTATCGTTTAATGGAAAGGGTAATCGGAATAGCCGTAGCTTTTTGTTAGGAGGTTTCGGTAGCAGGTTATTATCGCTATTATCCGATTCCGAAAAGTCCGAAAAGTCCGGATTACCGGCGGGTTGTTTTAATATCCGTCCCGGCGTAATGTTTATGCGGGTTTGGTTTGTTTGGGTTTGTAAATCCTTTAGGGTCCGTTTTATTTGTGCAATTAATAAGCCGGCGTTCGATCTAACGATCCGTTCCCGCGCTATCGAGCTTGTTTATTTAAATGTCACACGGAAGAACCCGTGGACCTAACTAGTCGGCATCACGAGTCGGCCTCACGGAGGGTCGAAGACCCGCATAGGCGGTCAACGGCCCTAAGGCCAAACGGTGAAGGTCGGAAGGCAGTGTAAATCATGTACTCGATACTTCGCACGGATCACAAAGGGTCTATATAAACCTTGCCATCTCCTATGTCCTTCACGAAAGATTCCTTCCTCCTCAAGCATCTCTTGAGCTTATAGAAAGATTATCTGCAATTTAGAGATTCTTTTTCCAAGCCGTTTTTGACCCTTTGTTACAAATAATCTTTTTACGCTCTGCCCCCTGACGGAAGCCTTACTATCTTTCCTCCTAAGCTTTGGAAAGGCCCTGTTAGTCGGTACCTCCAAGCCCCAACTGTTGCCTTTTTTAGCGAATAAAACCCTAGGGCCACACCATAAACACTTAACTGTTACCGGTGTTTTCGAATGGGTGAAAGCGAGAAGAATATACAAGAGGGTCGCTTCACCCTTTCAGTCGCCCTGGCGAAATCACGGGATTTTAAAAAAGGCCGGAAGATCTCCTTTGTACCTTTGGGACTTTACGCTGCTCAGGAATACAGGGAACCGGACCCCCTTATTTCGTTTGCAATGATATTTCCTTCCCTACCAAGCGATTTTGGCATGCCGGCCGTGGAATTAACGGAATCCCCCTTTTTGCTTAGCAATTCCGGTATACCTGCCGATACCATGCCGGCCCAATTTGAAAAAGCGCCCGGAAAAGCCCCCGAAGGCCCCCCCTAGTTTGCATTGGAAGAACGTTAAAATACCCCTATGCTCGACGATTAAGGGGCACTTATCCTTTATTCGGCACCCCCTTTCGATATAGCCCTCGAACAACAAGCCTTTATATCCGTGGGACGCTTTTAAAACCCCCCGGGCTAGATGACCGAAATCTAGCAGGAATTTATTAGTACGTACGAAGCAATTTCGGCCCTATCCCGAGGTGTGAGCTAGGAAATCCTCGCCGATCGGGAACAAATCCGCGAAATTAGGACCCATTACGACCGTATCACCCACGCGTACCATACCGTCGTTTTTTTTATATAAAAAAGGCCTAATCGTTTCCGCCGATTAATAAAAGGCATTCCGGCAACGGATTATCGGAGAAAGCCAGGTATTTGCATAATAAGTTTGGGCCACGGTCGCCACTTTGGCCGAAGAGTAACAAATCCGTTTGGAGGCCCTAGTTTAGCTCCGGGACGTTATTCGGGCCCAACAAAACCACTTGCAAAACCTACAAGCACGACTTTCCACCTTTAAGGAGGGAGTTACTAACTGGGCCGTTAATAAGGATGCTTAGATCCAGGATCTCCTAATTAAGGAGCACGTATCGCCCGAAGCCCTTACTAATGCCGAACGGCGCATATTGGCCCAAACGCATTAGCTCGTTAAGGACGCCGTACGGGAAAGCCGGCGATTTGCGACATAAAGAAAGCGGCTTAAATTAGCTACGGTACTTTCGGCCTTCCAAAGGTCGTCCGTTCCACCGGGCTTACGTTAAAGCATTCCAAAAAGGGAAGAACCCGTCCCTTTTACGGAAAAACCGCTACCCCAATCGGCGTTTAAAACGTCAGCATTATTACGTTAGGGTTTTTAGGACCCCTTATCATTCGATAACCTCCGACGGCAACAAATTCGGGCTATTGCTTCCGTTGCCTAATAATAGTACAAGGCTGCAACGGCAGGTCCCAGGCACTCCGGAAGCTTCGGAGAATTTCTTTAAGGGCTTCTTTAAGGGCTACCTAACGAACTTCCCGAGCATATTGCTATTCCTTCAGAACCTTTAGAACCTTCGGACTCCTCCTCGGAAAACGATGCCTCCGAAAATAACGGACGGGCCTTTAAGGACCCCGATTTGCGGGATTTTATTAAAGCTATCTAATAGGGAACTGCTTACCTGTATAATCGGATCCCTACAGCCGTTATTAACCTAATCCAGCTTAATAAGCCACCTAATTACGACGGTAAGGACCTGGCTAAATTTAGGCCATAGTGGTTTCGCGTTACCTTTTATATGGAAACTTACGTTGAAAACTTTCCTAACGATACAATTAAAATTAACTGGGTCGGGTCCCTATTTACGGAAAACGCATAAGTTTAGTACTATTAACGCTTTCGGTCTTTTCGAAACGCGCAGTTTGAAAATAACTAGCGGGCTTATTCGGCGGTATTACAAAAACGCTTCCGGAACGCCACCGAATACTACCGTAACGTTAAAAAAATGCGGGAGCTTAAATATAAAGGAGATACCGTTTAGTACCTTACTAAGCTTTTTAACCTTAACGAAGCGGTTTAATGGTCCGGCGTTATATTTAGGGAGCATATTTCCCGCACCTTTGTAAAGGAAATTACCAAATTAATATATTCCCGTTGCGGAAAAGTCCCTAATACGGATAAAAAAAATTTTGCTGCAATTTAAAAGGCCGGCAAAATCCACGAAATTATGCTCCAAAACTTTAGGCTAACCCCGAAAGATAAGGGAAAAAACGAGCCCGTTTCGACTTCGGAGCGCTCGAACGCGGGCCGTCGCTAAAGCAAAAACTTTAAAAACAAAAGCCAAAATCCATCCTTAAGCTCCCGTTTTGGAAAAAAAGCCAACGATAAAACCGACAAAAAAAATAACGTTTGGATTACAACCAAACTGGCATTCGAAAAGGTCGAATAACGCGATATCAACGCACGAAAGTTAGCTAAAGCTAACTGCTAGCGCTGCGGAAAAAAAAGGCACCATACGTTGGAATGCTACGCCAAAAAGGACACTAACGGCAAAAAACTTCCTTTTGCACCTGCAAAAACGGCCGGAGCCAAATCCATCTTTAAACGCTTTGTAACGGACGAATAAAAGGAACAACCATAAGCTAAAAAGGCCAAAATCGCCGGCTTCGTTTCGAAAGCTTTGGAAGGAAACGCCCTTATTAAATCCCGAATTTTCGAACTGTTAAATTCGGAATTGGACGATAACTGTTAATAACCATCGACTATCGCTATTGCCCGAAGGCCTTTAACGGATAAAAAGCTCGCAAAGCCGATTTTTCGTATATATATACGGGCAAAGAGATCGAAAAAAAATACCTATTCGGGTCCTTTTAAACGGAGGTAGCGATACGAAGGTTATTTTAAACAAAATAGCTAAACAATTTCCAGGGCATTTGGTCGATAAAACTATTCCCCGCATTATAACCACCTTTTTAAAGGCGGTCGAACCAAAAGCCAAAAAGCAACTAGTGGTCGACGTTACTTTCCGGTATAAAACGCACTATTTTACGGAAACGTTCGAAATTAATCCTACGGATCCAGATTGCGACGTTATCCTACTTTTCGCATAGCAAAAGCAACACCTACCGTTAGGTTTATTAGATCGCGACCTTCGGGATATCCGTATAGATTTGGACAAATGCCGGAAATGCAACAAACCCCGGGCCCGAAAGCTATAAGATTTACGGCTCTTAAAAGGCTTACGCCTTCAAAAGGATATAAAAACAGTCGAACCCGTAGTTATTACGGCCATTAAATACGGGCATAGTATTCTTTCCCTTAAGGAAGTGGCTAAAGCAGATTCGAACAGCCTCGAATCGGTACCAAAGGAATTTAAGGAATTCCTTCCTATTATAACGGAAGCGGCCGCTACCCGTTTTCTCGATTATTAGCTTTGGGACCACGAAATTCACCTAAAAAAAAGGAGCCCAATTAACCCATAGCCCCTTATACCAAATAAGCCAAAAGGAACTGGACGTTTTAAAACCTTAGCTGGAAAAGCATATGCGAACCGGTAAGGTTAAGCCATGCAAAACTGCCAACAGTTCGCCCTTTATATTCGTACAAAAAAAAACCCCTTAATCCTTTAAAGGTGGTGGTCGACTATAGGGACGTTAACGCCAAAACGATCCCGATTCGGTACTTTATCCCTGTAACAGACTGTAGCCCCCTAAGGGAAAGGGCCACGCCTGTAGGGAAAGGGGATCTCAAAGGTTCAGCGGTTTATTAGTGCGAGGCTCAACAAGTGTATAATGATGAGAAATAAAAAACGATTGCTTGCCTTCCAAACCCCTTTTATAGGAGGTCCTTCGGGCCCTTCTTATACACAGTCCTTCGGCTGCCGTCGGCCTGCCGTCGGCATGCCTTCTTCCCCGCGGCGCCCGTACGAGTTTGGATATGCTCCGTCCCGAATCAACGCTTCGGGGTTTAAATGTGTCATGTAAGGATCCCTTTGTACCAGCGTGTCACAACCCCTTGGATCTAACTTTCCTAAAACAATACGTCGCATACGCCACCCTATTAGCTAGCGGATATCATGCTCGCGGTCGCGTTAGGTTGGCGGGTGCTAATCGCCAAAGCCGTTGGCGGGCGAGGGCGTAAGCGTAGCTGGCTGATATCGCGCCCGCGGGCGCGTTGGGTCAGCGGGTGTTACAACTATCCCCCCTTTAAAAAAGCTGTCCTCGGCCTCCAACCTTCCCTTCCTTTTCCTGGTGCAACGACAAATCTTCGTGGACTCGTAAAGGCGTTAACCGTCTTTTCCTTCGCTTAGGGGTAGGCGCTGGTCTTTAGTAAAACCCTTAGAAAAGGATAACCAACTTAGCGATCCTTAGGGGTCCTTTCCTTCACTGTTTGGCTTTACGTCTTAAAGCTTACGGATCCTTTGGTCCCTTCGGTTCCGGGCCCTTTAAAAGGCTCGTACTCTCGCAAGGGCGCTTTGGAGGTGCTTTTCCGGCTCCCAGGTGTTATACTCTGCCGGCTAGTCCTTCCATTTGACTAGGTAGTACTTTTTGCCTTTAATGTGGCCCTCGTTTCGCACTTTTTCAACTTCCCATTCTTTTTGGTCGTTCTCGTACTTTGGCATAGGTAGCGGCACCTCGTCTTTTTGCTTTCTGGCAGTATACCGTTCGAGGTATTGCATAGGGAAAACGTCGTGCAAACGGCGGTGGTGCTCGGGAAGTGCTAATCGGTAAGCCTGCTAACCGATGCGTTCGGTGATCCGAAAAGGGCCGATCTATTTGGGTGCTAACTTTTTATTTTTTAACCGCAGATTTTTCGTGGATAACTTTACCAAATCTCCAATTGCGAACTGCATAGGGGTGTGGTTCCTATTGTAATATTTAGCTGACCGTTTTTATGCTTGCAGTAACGTTTCTTTTAGCTCCTTGCGCAGTGCGTGGAGTCGTTCAATGCGGTTTTTCGCTGCGGGTACCTTCCCTTTAAGGATATCGTCCGCGATATTAATCCGTATTTCGCAATCCGATCCGTATAGGAAGTAAAAAGGCGAGTGCCCTGTGGTAAAATTCCGGCTATTGTTATAAGCGTACGCTACCAACGGTAACAGTAATGCCTAGGAATTTTCCGAACCGGCGTAGTAACTGCGAAGGTAGTCCTCGATCACACGATTTAGGACTTCCGTTTGCCCGTCCGTTTGAGGATGGTAAGCGGTCGATATGCGTCTTTTAATAATTTGGTGCTTACATACCTCCTCCCAAAAGGCACTGGTGATACGGCTATCCCGGTCGCTAACGATGCTCCTAGAAGTGCCAAACACGCATTCGATACGCTCGAAAAACAGTTCTGCGAATTGCCCAGCGCTTGTATCAGCTCGTATGGGTATAAGGACCACGTATTTAGTTAACCGGCACACGACGACGAAAATCGCGTTAAAAACCTAACCGCTCGCCGTCCTGCTTTCAAGTAGGCCGGTTACCCAATCCAAAAAAATCTCTTTCATAGGCTGCCCGTCCTTTGGCGGCGGTAGGGGTTTAAATTTGCCGTAGGGCTTGTGACGATGAATCGCCTTCCTTTGGCATTGAGGGCACGATGCTACGTATGCAGTAATATCCCTTTTAACCCCATCCTACTAAAAAAAGCGCTGGATTAGATTTAGGGTTTTGGCTACGCCCTAATAACCGGCTCCCGGGAAATCGTAAAACTATCTTAAAATCTCGGTCCTTAAAGCCTCGTTTGCAGGGACGTAAACCTGGCTTCCCCGGAAAATCAACTCGTTACCGTCAGCTAAGTGGAAGCACGATGCTCCTCGCTACCGAAGCGTCGTTTTAATATCTCGGTACGGTGCGGTATATTTCACGTTAGGTACTAGCAAACGGGGCTTCTTAACTTCTGTCAGCCTTTTGAGCAAATTTATGCTCGCCGGATCCCGCTTTTATACGTCCCCAATCCATTTCCTTAGCGGCGTTGGGATCTCCTCAGGGGAATCCGCTCGTACGCTACTTTCAAACCAATCCAAAGCGGTACGTGCCTCCTAGCGAGTGACAGATTGCACTTACAGGGTATGGATGACCTTCAAAGCGTCTGGATCGTCGGCCAACGTGAATTGTGCCAAACGCACGCTATCCCGCTCGCTTCGCCGGTCAGAAATCAAGTTTCCGGGGGATCGCTCGTTAGGTGCGCTCTTTGCGCTTACTGGCTGGGGAAGCTTATTAGGCGTTACTCCCTCGGCAGTATCCTCGTACGGCTTATAATCCGGCACGTCCTGTTTCCGATTTATTTTATTAAATAACGTCGGCAAAAGCTTCTTAATAAAAGTTTCCTGTCCTTCCTCCCGACCGTTCATATAGTTCGGTTGGCGAGACGGAGCATCGGCCGGGTTTAAGGACCTTGGCCGGTATTTGATTTCGAAATCGTACGGGGCCAATTATAACAGCCATCGGGCTTGCCGTCCGTTTAAGCGCTCCTGCTTTATGAAAGCCTTTAGGTTTTTATAATCCGAAAACACCTCCGTAGCTTGCGCCCCCTTAAGGTAATGTCGCTAATAGCGAAAACTTCCCACTATTGCGAAAAGTTCCTTATCGTACGTAGGGTACCGGATTTCGGCTCCTTTAAACTTTTAGGACCAATAAGCTATAGGGTGCCACTAGCTATCGTGCTTTTGTGATAAAATGCCTGCTATGGCAAAGTCGGAAGCATCCGTTTCCATCCGTAAAGGTAAAAGCGGGTCGTAATGCCGTAGCATTAGTGCAGTAGTAAAGGCGTTAATTAGGTCCTTGAACGCCTGCTGCTAGGGTTCCTGCCAATAGTGGCCTATCTGGCCCGGCTTGCGTCCGTTTTTCATCCCGTGCAAAAGGTTGTGCAAAGGTTTCGTTATGCGGGAAAAGCCGTGGATGAACCGTCGGTAGAAGTTGCAAAACCCGACGAAAATTTGAATATCTTTATACGTGCGAGGTGGGTGGTCGATTTATTCGCGGACGACTTGGACTCGCGCAGGGTCCATTTTAAGCCTTTCGGTATTAACGATAAAACTTAGGAACTCAAGTTCCTGCTGGAAAAAGGTGCATTTTTTCGGGTTGGCGTAAAGCTCGAAAGCGCGAAATCGATCTAGGACCAACTTTAGGTGGTGCTGGTGTTCCTTTTCGCTGTTGGAATAAATGAGGATATCGTTTAAATAGACGATAACGAAATCGTCCATTAGGCTTCGCAAAGCCCGGTTGATATAGCTTTGGAACGATGCTGGGGCGTTGGTAAGCCCGAAAGGTAGCACGAGGTATTCGTAATGCCCGTATTTGGTGCGGAACGCGGTTTTCCACTCGTCGCCCTCTTTAATGCGAAGTTGATAATAGGCGTTAACGAGGTCGATTTTGGAAAAGCATTTGGCACCGTTCAACCGGTCGAGCATTTCCCTAATAAATGGAAGGGGTGCTTTGTTCTTAATGGTGATATCGTTTAGCCCTCGGTAATCGACGCACAAACGCAACGTGCCATCCTTTTTAGGGATAAAAATAACAGGTGCTCCTGCGGGTGATTGCGATTCGCGGATAATGCTTTGTGCGAAGGCATTAGCGAAGTACTCCCGGAGCGCTTCGGATTCGGCGGGAAACAGGTGATAGATCTGCTTCCATGGGGGCTCCTTACCCGGGATTAGATCGATGGCATGGTCGCCATAGCCATGCTTCGGAAGCATTTTTCCTTTGCGGACGTCGAACACGTTAAAATGGCTCGTCCGGAGGCTTATAAGGACGTTCCCTAAATCCGGCGGTTCGTCCGGAAGGTCCTCGAACGAATCGTCCTTTTTGGGGACGATAAAAGGGTTAAAGCGAATAGAACAAATAAATATACGATCCTTTGCTTGGAGTTTTTTTCGGAATTGGTGTGCGGATAATTAATGAATGCGCGGGCGTTAGTTGAAACGCCAAGTTCTTTCGGCCGGGTGAAGGTTTATAGCTAGTTCTTGCATTAATGGCATGCCTACGAGGATGGGGGCGTTTGCCAGGTTCCGATCGATAGCAAAAAACGGCCGGATAACTTCTACCGGGGTGCCGTATTGGTTACAAAGGTTTAGGCGTAAGTGATAAACACCGTAGGTCCTTACACTTTAGTTACTTGCAGCGGCTAAAGTGAAAAATTGGTGGTCGTGCTTAGGACGGTTGCAAAGCTAATATCTTAAGGATTTGCAAAAGGTGGTGGAAATTGTATTCATTTCGGCGAACGTGTTTAAGCCGATTTCGACCTTAACTTTTGGACCGCCGTTGGGAGCGCTAACGGTCCCTTTAGTGACGAGCGCAGGGGTTGTGCGAAACTGGTCGTTACGGAATACCGGTGCGGGGATAACCGGGTTCCCTTTTAGTTTTTTTGGCGTTTGTCGCTTGGCTTCTTTCCGTCCTCCTCCTTTTTGCGCTTTAAGGAGTTGATTTTGGCTTTTCCGTCCGGAAGGGGCTCGCTATTTTTAGTTGGAGGTTTGGCGAAAAAGGGGCTTTTGTAATCTTTCGCCATATGGTTGGGCTTGCCGCACCTAAGGCATACGCTTTTATTTATGCGTCGTTGGCGTTTGGTAGGTGAAAGCGTTATGCGACCTTTGCCCCTGTTAGGACGCTGGTCGCGCCTTTCCTGCCTGCTTCGGGGTTTGTGCTTCCCGTCTTTGTTCGACTCCTTTTGGTCCTTTTTATGGGGGGGCCTTTGGGAGTCCTTCTTCTCCTCGTACGGGGCGCGGGCGCCCGTACCTAGGGTATCCCAAATAACTTGGGCTGTGGCGACGAAGTCCTTTAAGGTCTCTGCTTTGTAATGCATCCTACGGGTGATTTGGACCTTTAAAGCAGGGACCAAACGAACTACGTAGCCGTTGATATCCGTTGCCTGCCCTGCGTCGCCGCACATGCGTCGGTATCGCGCTGCGAAAACGCCGGGGTCCTCGTTGTTTTTTTGCATAAATTGTTGCAAATCGTTGGTGGCCTTAAGGAGTGAGGAGTTTCTTTGTAGTATGGTGCTACGGAGCTACCGCATAAACTTGCGCCAATGTAGGCCTAAAATGGGGTTGGCTTTGCGCGAGCCGTTGTAGGCGGAGTTGAGGTCGCTGTCGAAGGTTCCGATAGCGGCTGCGATGCGTGATTTGGCCGTAGTGAAGCCGTTAAGGTTGGTTTCGAAGGTGAGGTCGAGTTTGCTTTCCTAATGGTCGAAGTCCTGTATTGAGCTTGGAAGCTTTAATTCGGGCATTTTTTATAGGATTTTGTGGCTGCCTTTGTCCTTTTCGTACGAAGGAAAGGTATCGTCTTTTTCGTCGTCGTCCCTAATTAGGGAGTGGTGTAATGGTGCCCGGGGTGCTAACTGGTTAGCAGGTCCTTCTAACGGGCGGTTGATCTCCTGGCCATGCTGCTAAGGGGTTGAAGCTCGAAAACGAGGCTAAAGCTGGGGCTGAGGGTAATCCGGATCGTTCGAATCGTTTGGGAGGCCAAGGGCCTCGCGCACTGCCTTCCGTTCGATTAGGGCTTTTTGGAATTGTAACAGGATCTTAGTGGGAACGCAATCACGTGAAACGTAGTAGGCGAGCTGGGAACGGGTGTAGGAAGTAACGCTATGGATGCTGAACTCGGGGTAACCCTTGGGGTTATTGGGGGTAGGTTGCTCGCGTCCTAGGGGCAGGGTGGATAACCCTATCCTTGGATCCTCGTCCCGTCCGGCGTCGTTAACCTCGATGAAGTCGCCAGGGTCGGACATGGTGCCTAATAAATGCTAAAGGTCTAAGCAGAGGAAGCAATCGAGTTGTAACAAACTGTAGCCCCCTAAAGGAAAGGGCCACGCCTGTAGGGAAAGGGGATCTCAAAGGTTCAGCGGTTTATTAGTGCGAAGCTCAACAAGTGTATAATGATGAGAAACAGAAAACGATTGCTTGCCTTCCAAACCCCCTTTACAGGAGGTCCTTCGGGCCCTTCTTATACACAGTCCTTCGGCTGCCGTCGGCTTGCCGTCGGCATGCCTTCTTCCCCGCGGCGCCCGTACGGGTCTGGATATACTCCGTCCCGAATCAACGCTTCGGGGTTTAAATATGTCATGTAGGGATCCCTCTGTACCAGCGTGTCACAACCCCTTAGATCTAACTCTCCTAAAACAGCACGTCGCATGCGCCACCCTATTGGCTGGCGGATATCATGCTCGCGGTCGCGTTAGGTTGGCGGGTGCTAATCGCCAAAGCCGTTGGCGGGCGAGGGCGTGAGCGTGGCTGGCTGATATCGCGCCCGCGGGCGCGTTGGGTCGGCGGGTGTTACAATCCCGTTTATTACGGAGCTTTAGGATCGATTTCGAAATGCCAAATAAAAAACGAAAATCGACCTTTAAACCGGGTTTAATTTAACCTGGATAAAAAAAAGGCACGAATAGTTTACGGCTTTCCGTTGCAAATACGGCGTTTTTAAGTTTACGGTTATGCCTATAGGCCTTATTAACGCCCCCGCCACCTTCCAAAGCATAATAAACTATATTTTTATAAACCTTATCGATACCAGGCTTTTTATATATCTAAATAACCTCCTAATATACGCCGAAACTAAGGAACAATACGACAATTTAGTAAAGGAAATGCTTCGCCGCCTTACCAAGCATAATTTAGCCGTGGCCCCTTGCAAATGCGTTTAGGGGGTGCACGAAATCGAATTCTTTAGTCACATAATAGGACCTAATAGTATCGCAATATCCAAAGATAAAATAGACGCTATTATGCAATAAAAAGCCCCTAAAAGCTTTAAAAACTCCCAATTTTTTATTAGCTTCGCCAACTTTTACAAAAGGTTTATTAAAAGGTTTTCCGGAATCGTTAGGCCTATAACGACGGCTAACGCTTTGCTAAAAAACCAATAGCGATAAACCCCCGAAATGGACCAGGCCTTCGAAGCTTTTAAAGTTGCTTTCGTTTCGCTTTCGATACTCCGGCATTTCGATCCGTTTTTCCCGGCGCAAATCGAAATAAAAGCTTCAAACTTTGCCTTTAAAAAGGTACTATCCTAAAAGGACCCTGAAACTAACAAACTGCACCCCGTTGCTTTTTATTCGCGCAAAATATCACCCGCCGAAATTAATTATAAAATCCACGATAAGGAACTTTTAGCGGTCGTTAATTATTTCGTTAGGTAAAGGCATTATTTCAAAAAGGCAAAGCATTGGATAAAAGTTTATACGGATTACCAGAACCTTAAATATTTCCTAACGGCTAAAATCCTTAATCGAAAGCAAATTAAATAAGCATAACGTGGTTCATCAGTGAGTGCTACATATCAGCTCGTGCCACAATTAACGCGTCCACGCGTCAACCCAACTTCATCCACAAATAGCTCCACGACAAACAATGGCAAATAAAAGCGACGAACGCAAAATTGTTCTAGCCCTTCAGGCGATCGCGTCGAATCCACAGTTGAGTATTCGGGGCGCCGCCAAAATCTACGAAATCGACTTTTCCACCCTCGCCCGGCGGAAGCGCGGCCAACCTGCTCGACGCGACACAATGCCCAAAACACGGAAATTGACGGAATCCGAAAAGGAGGCGCTTATCAAATACATACTCGAGCTGGATTCCCGCGCATTTCCTCCCCGGCCTTTTGGTGTTAAAGATATAGCCAACCGACTGCTCGCCGAACGCGACGCGGGCACCGTCGGCAAATGCTGGGTCGAAAAGTTCGTCAAACGCCGCGCAAAGCTTGGCACGCGCTGGATTCGAAAGTACGACTACCAAAGGGTCAACTGTTGCGGTTAGGCGATCCCTCCTTTCATCATCGTCAAAAGGCAGTACCACCTAGCCAATTGGTACTCGGAAACCGACCTCCCACGCAATTAGGTTATCGCAACAAGTTCCAACGGGTGGATTACGAACGAGCTCGGCCTGGAATGGATCCAGCATTTCGACAAACACACTGCATCGCGCACGAAGGGCTCCCATCGTTTGTTAGTGCTAAACGGCCACGAAAGCCACCATTTAACAGATTTTGAGCTTTATTGCCAGGAACACAATATTATTACGCTTTGCATGCCTCCGCATTCGTTTTACTTCCTTTAGCCGTTTGACGTTGGGTGCTTTAGCCCAATGAAAAAGGCGTACGGTCGACAGATCGAGGACCTAATAAGGTCGCACGTTAACCACGTAACCAAGGTCGAGTTCCTTTCGGCGTTTAAAGCGGCATTTTTTAACTCCATAACCAAAGAAAACATCCAAAAAGGTTTCCAAAGGGCTGGCTTTGCTCCTTTCAATCCGGATTCGGTTTTGGAAAAGCTGGATGTAAGGCTACGGACTTTAACTCCCCCGAGGACGCCCCTAAACGACCCCGAACCTTAGACCTCCAAAACGCCCCGGACGGCCAGGGAAGCAACTTCGCAATCTGAACACATTAAAACTCGGATTTCCAATTACCAAAGCAGTTTTCCGACATCTATGCTAGCGGCTGTGGACCAATTTGCAAAAGGGGCCAAAGCAATTATGCATCGGGTCAACCTTTTGGAAAAAAAGTGCTTTAAACTACGAAGGGCGAACGAAGCACTAAGCAAACGCCGGAGGGCTAAAAAAAACACGTGTCCGATTTGGAGGGTCACTTACCATCGATAAGGTACGAAATGTTCTAAACCAGTAGGAGCTGGATGGATAGTTACAGCAAAAAATGCGCGACTATGGGGGTCAGGAAAGGAGGGCGACGACGACTCGTCGGCGATGTGGCATTTGCGGCAAAACCGGACACAATGCGCGCACCTGTTAAAAAGAAGTAAAAATGTCCGATGTATATAGTTTTGAATAGTTTGAATGGATTCCTGGCGTTGTTAGGTTGGTATGCGCGTCGATTAACCGGAGGTCGGGTGTGGGTGTGGCATTCGCTAATGTGTGGCACTTACTGATGAACCACGTTAATAGCTAGCTAGTTATTAGTTTATAATCAATTACCGGTTAAAAAAGCAAAATAAAAAAGCCGATATGCTGTCGAAATTACCCCAATACAAGTTTAAAAAAAGGGGGAGTAAAAATTAGCCGATTACGACGATCCTGCAAAAAAAAACACTTCCTAGCAAAAATTTCGGCCTTAAAAAGATAAAAAAATAACCTTATAGAAGAAGTTTTGCCGTAAAAAGCACCTTTTTTCCTTTTATCCCCAAACCGACTTTGTAATATTCCAATCCTAAAATGGGCTACGGAATTTACTAACAAAATTAAACAAACTGGTATATCGGATTTCAAATACCAGGGCTGCTTCCAAAAGCCCAAAAAGGGTAAAAAAATTAAAGATGGCCTCTTTTATTATAAAAAAAAATTGTGGGTGCTAACGGAAGCTTTGCAAAAGGAAGTCCTTAAATCCGAATATAATACAAAAATCGCTGGATATATAGGTATGGATAAAACCCTCGAATTAATTACTCGGCATTTTTAATAGCCTAATATCGAAGCAAAAGTCCGGGAATACGTAAAGGGATGCTTGGAGTGCTAACGCAATAAAGCCTTAAAGCATGCCCCCTTTGGACCCCTATAACCTATAAAGCTGTATTACCAGCCCTAGAAGACGGTAGCTATGGACTTTATCACGGACCTCCCTTTAAGTGATAGGTGCGATTCAATTTGGGTAATGGTAAACCCCTTTACCAAAATGGCGCATTTCGTCCCCTTTAAAATCGAGGGTAAAAAATCGGATGACTTTATCCGCATTTTCGCCAAAAAATACTGGCGATTGCACGGTATACCTTTGGATATTATCTTTAATAAAAATTCTAAATTTACGAGCTATTTGTGGAAAAATTTCCTCCGTTTGGTAGGCATTAAGCTAAAAATAAGCACTGCTTTCCATCCCTAAACGGATAAATAAACCAAAAGGCTTAACTAAAACCTGGAAGCCTATTTTAGGTTTTTCGTAAATTACGAAATAACTAATTAGGTCGAGCTGTTACTTACGGCGGAATTTGCTTATAATAATATATTTTCAGCAAATACCTCCATTACTCCCTTTTTCGCCAACTACGGGTACCACCCAGCTTTTAATAATCCCCCTTTCCTAAAACGAATACGCAATCTAACAAACTAACTTTACCGGCATTAAATAACCCAAATGTACGAAAAAGCTAAACAACACCTCAAAAAAGCCCGGAAACGAATAAAGCATTAGGCCGACAAAAGGAAAAACCCTTCGCCGGTCCTTACCAAAAGACAATTCGTTATATTAAACGCCCGGCACATAAAAACCCGTCGCCCCGCCAAAAAACTCGATGCCAAAATGCTCGGGCCCTTCCGGATCCTTAAAGTTATCTTTCCCACGACGGTACGACTAGCCCTGCCTAAAACCTGGAAAATCCATAACACTTTCCACGTATCCCTTATCAAACCCTACCGCTTTAGCATTTAGGCATGACCTAACCCTAACCAGGTATTACGGGAAGCCCCTTCGGTTATAGGAAATTTCGTTATAAAAAAAGTTATAGATTCTATAGATACAAACGGGAAAGTTCGTTACTTTATCCAATAGGAGGATTACCCACGCAAAAAGGACTGGACGTAGGAACCTTAGGAGCATTTCGATACCGACGGATTTAAACAGCACGTTATTGCTTTTTATCGGTTTAACCCCAACAAACCTAAAAACCCCCGCGTGCCACAAAACATAAGCACGGCCGCATCCTTTAAACGGGCTTCGGAAGGTTTCGAAACGCGCTTTAAAAAGAGGAGGATAGTGTTACACGGAAGAACCCGTAGACCTAACTAATTGGCATTACGAATCGGCCTTACGGAGGGTCGAAAACCCGCATAGGCGGTCAACGGCCTTAAAGCCAAACGGTAAAAGTCGGAAGGCAATGTGAATCATGTACTCGGTACTTCGCACGGATCACAAAGGGTCTATATAAACCCTGCCATCTCCTATATCCTTCACGAAAAATTCCTTCCTCCTCAAGCATCTCTTAAGCCCATAAAAAGATTATCTGCAATCTGTAACGATCGGCATAAGTCACTCCCAATGCACTACACACCCACAAAAGGGCACGATTCAGGACTGTCTACACAGTCATTGAAGCTGACTTATGAAGGTGCTAGGACGGTGCGTGCGGGGTTGTACGCCACGCTCGTCACACTACCCCCCCATTGCACCTCGTCTCTTAATTAATGCTTCACAGCAGGAATTAAAGACGGGGTTCAATCAGTGGCATAAGAGGGGGTTGCTCGCTTACTTGTCCACAGCTGCACACGTCTTACGTTTCGTCTCCCTCGGTCGCGCCCTTCAGGCGACTTACTCCACGAGGGTTGCGTTGCAGATGCGACAGAGGTAAGGTTGCTACACCTGAGGTACCGGGGGCAGAAAACTCCCCCCATCGCGGATCGAACTCGCGACCTCGGTTGTAGTCCTGAATAGTGTAACGATCGGCATAAGTCACTCCTAATGCACTACACACCCACAAAAGGGCACGATTCAGGACTGTCTACACAGTCACTGAAGCTGACTTATGAAGGTGCTAGGACGGTGCGTGCGGGGTTGTACGCCACGCTCGTCACACAATCTAGAGATTCTTTCTCCAAACCGTCTTTAACCCCTTGTTACATTAAAAGCAAAAAGCAGAAGTATATCGGTATTAATTTTAGCCCTATTTTTTTTTAGTAAAGACGGGTACGTCCTAAAAAAAAGCTTCGGTTTAATCCGGGTTGTTAAAACGATCGTTACAGGGCCGAAAGTATAGTAGCTAATTTAAGCTGCTTTTTTTTATACTATAAACCGTCGGTTTTCCCGTACGGCGTTTTTAATAAACTGGTAAATTTAAACCAATATGCGTCGTTTGGCTTCGGTAAAAGCTTCGGGTGAAATATATTTTTTAATTAAAAGGCCCTAAATTTAAGCATCCTTATCGACGGCCTAATTAGTAATTCCTTTTTCGAAAGTGGAAAATCGTGCTTATAGGTCCTGCAAATGGTTTTGTTAGGCCTAAGTAACGTTCCGGAGCTAAATTAAAGCTTCCGAACGGATTTGTTGTTTTTCGGCCAAAGTGGCGACCGTAGCCCAAATTTGTTATGCAAATGCCTGGCTTTTTCCGATAATCCGTTGCCGGAATGCCTTTTATTAATCGGCGGAAGCGATTAGGCTTTTTTTATATAAGGAAACGACGGTATGGTACGCGTAAGTGATACGGTCGTAATAGGTTTTAATTTCGCGGATTTGTTCCTGATCGGCGAGGATTTCCTGGCTTACATTTCGGGATAAAACCGAAATTGCTTCGTACGTACTAATAAATTCCCGTTGGATTTCGGTTATTTAGCCCAGGGGGTCCTAAAGGCGTCCTACAAATATAAAGGTTTATTGTTCGAAGGCTATATCGAAAGGGGGTGCCGAATAAAGGATAAATGCCTTTTAATTGTTAAGTATAGGTGTATTTTAACTTTTTTTCGGTACAAACCGGGAGGGGCTTTCGGGGGCTTTTCCGGCCGCTTTTTTAAATTGGTTCGGTATGGTATCGGTAGGTATACCGGAATCGTTAGGCAAAAAAGGGGATTTTATAGCCGGTATGCCAAAATCGCTTCGTAAAAAAGGAGATATTGTTACAAACGAAATGAAAGGGTCCGGTTCTTTGTATTTTTGGGCAAAGTAAAATCCTAAGGGTATAAAGGAGAATTTCCGGCCTTTTTTGGAATCCCGTGGTTTTTTAGGGTAATTAAAAGGGTGAAACGACCCTTTTGTATATTTTTTTCGCTTTTATCCGTTCGAAAACACCGGTAATAGTTAAAATGTTTGTGGTGTAGCTTTAGGGTTTTATTCGCTAAAAAAGGCAATAGTTGGGGTTTGGGGGTGCCGATTGACAGGGCCTTTCCAAAGTTTAAAAGGAAAGATAGTGAGGTTTCCGTTAAGGGGCAGAGCGTAAAAAGATTATTTGTAATAAAGGGTTAAAAACGGTTTGGAAAAGGATTTTTATATTGCAGCTAATCTTTTTATAGGCTTAAGAGATGCTTAAGGAAAAAGGAATCTTTTATGGAAGATATAGGAGATGGCAGGGTTTATATAAACCACCTTGTGATCCGTGCGAAGTATTGAGTACATAATTCACACTGCCCTTCCAGCTTTCGGCTTTTGGGCTTCGGGGCCGTTGGGCACCTATACCGGTTCCCGGACCTTCTGTGGGGCCGATTAGGTGAGTCCACAGGTTCTTCCATGTGATATTGCGCGAAAAAAGGCAAAAAAAAACGATGTAGGTAGTGTAAAAAATGTTACCTGGTTTCAATCTCCCGTTAAATTACGTGGGGGCCGAAGCCGGCGTACACGGCCGGTGCACGGGCCAAATTGGGTGCAAATAGAGAAATAGGGGTATGCACCGAAAGGGCCTTTAAAATATTACCGGAAAGGGTGCTTATTAGGCTCCGTTTTGTCGTCGTCCAAGCAAAGTATGCCCCCTTCGAGCGGCTGCTCCGCAACCACATCCACGCCAAATGCTCGAATCCCTTGAACAGGATCTACGGGCCGCTCGGCCTTGCCTCGGATGGGGCTGGATTCCCCGTTAACTACCAGAAGCCTTAATTCGAAATGTGGAAGGATACCATGTACTTTATTTGGCGACATTATTGCGACTGATTTAATTTTGATGGCAAAGCTGGTCAAAACATTGCTTACTGACAACGACCCAATCGATTCCCAAGCGCAGCAGCCAGGGCAGTTCAAACTAACCACCCCTCAAAAAAAGGATATGAAGCCCAAAGCAGACCCGCCGCCGTCCACAAAGCAATACCCGGCCTTCAAGGCAGCCATCATGGGCATTATCGCCAAGGTGGGTCCGCCAGCCGGCGACTGCATAGCTGAGCCGCTTCAATGGGCCTAATGGGGCTACCAGTACAAAAGTCGCTTAAGGACCCCGCCGACACGCCTTACGCAAGCGACAGACTTTTCGCCTCCCTCCTCCAGCTGGACAAGTCCCAGATCCTCAACCTCTGCTCTAGCCGCGCGGGCCCGCACATGTGGGGCACTGGGGAAGACAGCAATTCGTATGCGAACCCGTTCGGGAATCGATACGGGTACGGGAGCCAAGCCCTGGAGGCGGCGCGCTGGGCCGAGCGGCTCACCCTTGAAAGCCAGCCCGCCGACCGCCCGCCCGCCTCGGGGGCCGCCTCGCTCCCGCGCTTCTGCCTCCTCGAGGGGAAAGGGTGCCCTGCCGGCCGGCGACGGCGGGGATGCAACTTGTCACGGCACCCAAGGGGTTACGTGCCCAGGCCCTCTGCACGGGCCTCCAGGCCACAGTAGATAGAGATTTCCTTCCAGTCAGGGCCTCCGGCCTTAGCTTATCCCGAATACCATCTTCTTTGCCGCCCATTTTCTCTAGCCCCCTACCAGCTGTGATACAACTGGGGCTTGTGCCCGGCGTGGCGCGGCCGGGCGACATGCTCTGCCGGGTCCGCAATAGCTCCAAGGCGCTCCCGGTGCGCACCATGCCAAACAAACCGGCCCGGAAAACCCGAGAAGCGAAGCTGCTATATATATGCGAGGTGTGGCGACGGTTGCTGAGGATGTCGGGCCCGAGCCTCCGGACTATAACCAGCGTTGGGACTTTATTAAATCCTTTCCCATAACGTGGTTCATAAGCGAGTGAGACACATAAGCGAGTGAGACATAAAAAAACGCACTGTAAACCCGTTTTTTTTCGATTAAATAACTCGCTCAATTTGGAGCTAAATTCTATCAAAATTAAAACAGGTATATTTAACTTTATAATAATTATAATTTAAATTTTCCGCATTTTTATTATTACTCCTTTCGGGTTAGTTTGCTAAGGTATACAGTGCATTACACAGTGTTGCAAACTACCGCGAAAGGAGTAATAATAAAAATGCGGAAAATTCAAATTATAATTATTATAAAGTTAAATATAACGGTTTTAATTTTGATGGAATCTAGCTCCAAATTGAGCGAGTTATTTAATCGAAAAAAAACGGGTTTACAGTGCGTTTTTTTATGTCTCACTCGCTTATGTGTCTCACTCGCTTATGAACCACGTTAATGCGTGTTATTCTGGACGCCGAAACGCTGCTGCGGCTTATCGAATAGCGGGGAAAGCGGAGGATCGTATCTCGGCCTGGTCGGTATAGCTGGAAGCCTGTCGATACGAACTCTGCTCGTCGCTGCAAAACACGCTGGGCATCCGTCTGCCCTTGTTGTTTTATGGGGTGGCATGGAAACGAAAAAGCCACACCACCATGGATTTGTTGGGGGTTCAACTTTGCGGGTCCGCCTGGTCCAAGCACCTATTTTGGGGACAGCGGACCCGCTTTATGACTCGGGCAGTCGCAATAGGCACAAACATGCGGCGCCCAGGCTTCGAAACCCCAGACAGCAAACCCAAATTCACCTCAATTTTGGACTTTGGCCCTTATTTCCTGCTATTTCTGGCTCCATTCGATGCCACCCCCGGCCCTTTCCATGGCAGAGAATTGGGGAAGGGCCTGGAAGCTTATCCTGTAAGCCCCGTGTCGTCGCGGGCCGCTTGGACCATCTCCATGTCGAGGCGAGATGGCGGCGCCCGTGCCCGTCTTTCTCGCCGTTATGATCCATGCCAGCCAGCCATCGCCAGCATCCAACAACGGATGGACTTTGGCAACGCCCTACCGGGCAACAAACGGACACGAACACCCCCGCAAGCTTCAGTGACGAGGAAATATAAATATGCCGTCGCCCACCTCCCCGACTCTCCTCCTTTTTTCTCCTTCACCACCATCCGCTTGGTATCACATTTCATTTTTTATTTTATTTCCTTTTGTTTTTTTCGTTTCCTTTTGTCCATTTCCTTTTTTTTTTTTTTTTTTTATACCTCAAATCCCACCATGTACTTTTTTTCGCACTCCGCCGGCATCGCCATCCTGGTCGCCGCCTTGGCCACCCAGGTCGCCGCCCTGCCGCTCACCCAGGACCACTCCGTCGCCGCCATCGCCGCCCGGGCCCCGCTCGACGTCGCGGCCGGTGAGGCCGCCCAGCTCGAGACCCGCGACCTGAAGAAGTCTGCTGCCCAGTTCGGCAAGGACGTCGGCAAGGCCGCCCTTAGCGGCGCCAAGAAGCTGGCCTCCAAGATCCCCGCTCGCGACGTCGCCGAGGAGGACGCCGGCGAGGCGGTCGAGGAGGAGGCTGATCTCGAGGCTCGTGACATCAAGAAGTCCGCCGCCCAATTCGGCAAGGACGTCGGCAAGGCCGCCCTCAGCGGCGCCAAGAAGCTGACCTCCAAGATCCCCGCCCGCGACCTCAGCGACGAGGAGGCCGAGGAGGCCCCCGTGCTCGAGACTCGTCAGCCTAGGAGGAAGGGATCTCCCCGCCGCCAGGACGGGGTTGGATATCTCCAGGTCTGCGGCGGGTACAACCCCGGCGCTTCGTGCTAGATTCGTCCGCTTTTATAGCGCGGGAGGATGAGGGAGTTGGGAGGGTGCGCAGTGTTATTTGAGCCGTTGGTTATTATCTTCAGCTAGTGTTGGTAGGAGTATGTACTGCTGTGGGCACGGAGATCTTCAAAACAGGGTGAACAACGATCCTTGATATCAGAGGATCGTTCTATATTGTGCACGAAGAAGAAAGGAATCTATCTGCCAGAGAGGGAGCAAGAGGGAGGCTATATATATACACGTTCTGGATCGGCCAAAGGCCGTTCCCCTGCTCCCCAACTTCGCGGGTCCACCGGTCCTCTCTGTGCCTTACCGATTGCCTCGCCGGTCAACGCAATCCAACAGCTAGCGAGTTTTTATCAAAAAGTTACTTTGTTGTTTTTCCACTTGAGCTCTCCACGTCTGCCCCTTTTGCCTCGTGCTGCTTTATATTCCAACCGAAGGTCGCAAAAACACCCGGCACAGCGTTTAACCCCGCACCCGACCTTGTGTCGCCGACCTGACAGCAGGACTGTGGGAACATGCATCACCCCTCCCGCCGCCTGGCCCCAGACGCGATGCCCTTTGTTTTTTTTTTTTTTTTTGCATCCGTTTCCAGCAACCTCCTTCCCGGGCGAAACTCCCTATCGCTGCCGACTCTCATCACTCAAACAGAATCAAACCCCTCACACAAGACGTCCGCATCATATCCGGAGAGCCACGCCCTG
This sequence comes from Falciphora oryzae, assembly GCA_000733355.1. NCBI lineage: Eukaryota > Fungi > Ascomycota > Sordariomycetes > Magnaporthales > Magnaporthaceae > Falciphora > Falciphora oryzae. The sequence goes on from JNVV01000023.1 coordinate 49,899, forward strand.
CGCCCCTCGTCCCCCTAAAACACGGGATTCGTGGCGCCCTCGCTGCGCATCGCCTCGTCCCGCGCCTGCCGGCCCGCCCCGTCCTCCGTGTGCAAGACGCCCTGGACCTCGCGCGTCCGCTGGTGGGGTGGTGGCGCAGACGAGCACGTCGTACAGCTCGCCGGCCTGGATGGCGTGCAGTTTTCGCCGCACTCGATTACGGCATAATACGGGTGGGGGTGCGATACCAAATCTTCAAAGGCTGTTGTTATTTTGAAAGCTCCGCATAATGCAAAAGCGTGTTAGTAATGCACTTGTTGACACCACCCGCAGATAAAGATTAAAGTTGGTATGGCTCCAGTTTGGAAAATGATAGAGTTACGGTGGGAGATCAAGGGGAAACGAAGTTATAATGTCGGAGAAAATAATCCGAATCAAATGTTTATACGTGGTATAGTTAATGGTATATAAAAAATACAAAAATGCTAAACTTTGCGGTACACGGTTTATAATAAGGCCGAATACCGCAAAGAACTCCAAACAGCTTTTATAATTTATAGAAATAAAGTCCCAAATTATACAAATCCCGCGCCGACGCAATGCAAATGCAAATGCAGGCTACAGTGGGGGGACAAAAATACCGACAGATTTTTTCTTTACCCCGCTTTCTCGCGACGCGTTTTCATCAACCCTATCAATTCAAACACGCACAGCATGCCCAAACGAGGCCTGGAGAATCCGTTGGGCGAGTATTCTCCTCATAAAAGGACGAAAATTGTTACGGAATATCTTACAGGGGTTGAAAAGGCCGCGTTGAACGCGAAATACGATGTTCCGATCAATACGATCCATGGCATGGTGTCGAGATACGCCAACCAAGAATCAGCGAGATCGCGTAAACGATCCGGCCGCCCTCCCAAGATTTCCGACGCGGAGATTACTCGTTTCTTCGAAGCAATAGATATCGACCCTTTTATATCGGCCGCGGATCTTTGCAAAATTCCAAGGGAAGGGGTTTCTTTTCGCACTATCAAACGGACCCTCGCAAAGTTCGGCCTCAAACATCGCCCGGCTCTTCGAAGGCCTCGTTTAACGCCAGAGAATGCAGCTATCCGCCTGGCTTTTGCTAGGAAATACGTTGATTTACCCCTCGATACCCTAAAGCAATGGGTTTTTTCAAATGAATCAACTGTGGTGCGTGGCGAAGGGGAACGTACGAAGCATGTGTGGTGCCGGGAAGTAAGTTTACCCCTAATTCGATACCTTCCACGCCAACCTTTCTAACTTCCGCATTTTTGGCCGCCAAGGCGAAAGACTTTTACCAAAAAACGTCCAGCCAAAGGAGAAGCCAACTAGGCATGGCCAGATGTTTTGGGCCGCTATTTCGTTCGGCCTACGCACGACGTTATACGCGATATACGGAGACCCTAAAGCAAAGCATAAAGGCGTTTCTGCCCGCGTTGTGCTCGAATGCTTGCAAGAAAATCTACCAACAATATGTTCCCCTGGAACCTTTTTCCAACAGGATAACGCTTCTACGCATACAGCACGTATAGTGCAAAATTGGTTGGAGGAATGGGCTGCAGAGAACGGGGTCGAGTTGATCAAGTGGCCGCCCAATTCGCCCGATCTGAATCCGATCGAAAATCTATGGAAATTGCTTAAAGAGGCTATCCATAAAGCTCACCCCGAATTGGCCACCCTCCAAAAAAGCCTCAGAAGTTATAAGAAGCTTGTGCTGGCAGCGGTTGAAGCATGGGAGGCTTTTTCCCAAGAGATTATCAATAAGTTGATACTTTCCTTTAGGGATCGACTTCGCGAGTGCATCCGTGCGGACGGGTGGTATACCAAGTATTAGAAAATAGATATATGCAATCTATTGCTATTGCTTTCCAATATACCAAATTCTTATGCGAATCGAAGCAAAATTGATTGCACAGGCGTGCGTTGAAGTAAAGGGTTGATTTTGGGTGTGGGGTGGAAAATTGAAAATCCGTCGATACTTTTGTCCCTCGGTTGTAGCGACAAACGAGTGGTAGCGACAAACCCCGACTAACCCAGTGATTGATTGATTGCCCGAATCAAAAAGCTCAATCGGGAAGCACTATACCCAAAAGAGAAGTGACCGAAAACGGAAATGCCGCTAAACCGGCGGGGGATTTTCCATGGAACAACTTTACGGGCCAAGCCTGTAAACGTTACAAAAAAAAGTTAAAGAACGCGAGAAATTCACATGGATATCACCAAGATGGCCCCTCAGAGGCGGTCGAATGAAGAAAACAAAATCGTAAAATTGACTACGGCCAGCCCTTTTTACAACTAATGCGAATGCTCCAAAGATTATCTCGGAACCTGCATCGCTACCGAGGGACTTTGTCGACCCGCCCGGGAAAGATGTGCCTTGTGAGCGGTGCCGTGTGGCTGCCTAGGTTCTGCGTGCAGCGTCCTCCATGCGTTGGAGTAGCGCTTCCTACACGCTTCCTCTCCTCTCCCGCCTTCTGTTTCTCTCTTCCTCTGGAAGCGCTGCACTCTGGGCCGCCGTCGTGGCTGCTGGGGTCTCCGTAGCACCGTCCTCCTGGGACTGTGGTGCGGTAGCTTCCTGTCCATCGTCAGGGCCGTCCTTCTTTGACTGGCCCGTGGGAGCCGTCGGTGCCTCCTTGGGCGCGTCCTGCTTCGAGGCCGGAATGCGCCACACGGACTTCCTCTCGACCGCGACCGAGGTCTGCACGTCCTCATCGGTGTTCCAGTCCTCCCAGGTCCCCTGGCCGTCGCCGCTGGCCGGCTTCGTCAGGACGCGCCGGGGCGTGACAAATATGTGCTCGTACAGCCTGTCGGGCTCGTCATCGTACAGGACGTCAGCTTGGATCTCGTAGAGTACACCGTGGATTTTCAGCTCCGTGGATATCGTGTCGCCCGCTTTGAAGATGTTCTTCGCCATGATGGTACAGGAGATTTGTTTGGCGGTGAGGTGAGGTTTCTATCCGCTCGCAATTTGGCGGCGGGCTCAAATATCAATATTGCGGGCAGGAAAGGTTCCGGGATCTAGCTTGAATGATGGTGGTGACTAGGAAGGACGGGCGGGACATGCTGCCCAAATTTATAGGTAACGATTTCGCCCAGCAACATCTCCCGGTCACGTCCACGGCCCGGTAACACCTCTCCGTTACCACGCATTCTCAAGGGAAGCGGCAAATACAACCAGGCATGAGTGACACGCCGAAGCGGTAACACGATGTTTTACGAAATGCGGATGTTACTCGTGGTCCCATTATGCCATGGGCACAAAAGCGGAAGTGAGGAGGTCTAGAGAAGCTCGAGTAACATGTCTATTTATAGCAGCTCCCAAAGGTGCCAAGGAGAATTCCTAGCCCAGGCCCCCTCACGGCTGATCTAGCACCCAAGGACGAACTCAGGGCATGCATTTCCCAAGGTTCCTGCCTCCTTACCCACCGCGTCGTCGTCGCCGATGTGGGATCAGCCACACCTCCTCCCTGGGGAACTCGATGAAGGACGGTGCCTCGCCATTCGATGCGTAGTCCATCCACTCACCCATTTGACTCCCGTCAGGGTCGAGCGGAAGGAATCGAAGGGGGGTGACCCATACTGTAGCACCCGGATTGTGAACGTCGTCGTCAAACGTGATTATTCCTTGTGTCTGGTATTTTGCTCCAGTTTCCGAGACCCATTCGGTGCTAACGTTATCGCCTTCCCTGAAAAGTTTGTTCGTCATCTTTCATCCCTGAAGTTGCCTTGTTTATCATTCGTAGCTTGGCAGTGACGGTCGGCCTTGAGAGGGCCCAGAGCCAGTTGGTCCTGTAATCTAGCGGAAATAGGAGGGAGATTATATCATAGGATGTGTCTCAAAGACATTGATATTCGCCTGGACCTGAGGTCTTGCCACAGGGAGAGAAAAGGGAGCAGCATGACCGCACTTATAAGTGCGAGTCGACTCAATACATCAGTGCAATACTCTACGCCGAAGTGATCAGGCAGCAGTGATTGAGTCGGAGAACTGACCCGAAGATGATAGAGTAGAGGGAGTTGAAGCGGAGCAGCGGTGTTGCTAATTTGGCAATGAGCTGCAAATCGGTGAACTTACAGAAAACAAAAGGCTGAGGTGGGCGGGTAAAAGGGGCTCCGATGTGCTGTCCCCAGTTTGCTCCAGTGCTGCTGTTGGACAATGGAACCCCTCCACTCGTAATCTGGCGCCCGTGGCGTCGATTTGTGGAGCAACAAGTAGCTCAACCAGTGCTCTGAGGCTGACGCCGAATGTGCCGCGTCTAGGGTGGCTGATGCTGAGGTCGATGGCATCCAGCGCGGGAACCACGACACTCCTTGAGCGCCGTGTAGCACCGGTCGGATATGCCCCACCCCACGGGCCTACATTTTAGCTTGCACTGCGCGGCTACCTCTGCCCGCGTAGGTTTCGTCGGCTACCTGTCGGTCTCGTGCTAGCGCCTGCCATCGACATGGTGGTGATGGTGGTCAGGGCGGTCTGCGTCGTGACGGAGGGGTCAGTCGAGGTTTATGTGAGGGCGGTGGAGAGGGTGACGGTCGGCGTCGCGGCCGTCACGGCTGCTGTTGCCATGGGGAAGGTGACGCCGGCGCAGGAGCACGGGCTGCGGCAGGCCGCCTCGGTAAGACAACGAGCCAGGTTGGCTGAGATGCTCGTCGGTGCCAAGCGCGCAAGCATGGTTGGGGTAGCTGGTGATGTTCTGCGTCGACCCTGGGGCAGTGGTGATCGCGGGGACGTGAGGATGTCGGTGGCTGTGCTAGTTCGGGTGGCCAACTTTGCCGGCATTCTTGTCGGGTCACGGCCTGGAAGTCGGCGGTCTGTACGAGTGTCTGTCTGGTGGTCGCCGTGTTAGTGATCAGGGAGGTGTAACGCCAGGCGGGTATCCCGAAGCCCCGACCGTTGCTGCTGGGAAGATTGTGTACTGACAGGCCCTGCACTCAGAGTTCGCCGCCCGGGAGAAGTGTCATCATCTGGTGCCCCGAGAGTCGGGAAACCGTTGCAGGCGGAGCAATTTTTCTCGTTCACCCGGAAGAGGCGCCGAAGGAGATACTGCAGACTCTTGAGCGCATTTGGATAGAAGCTCAGCCTGTAGGCGCCGTCCGAGCAGCAGTGCCGCGACCTGTGCATGGCAGACCCGGAACACTCGTAGGGGTTGGGTGTGACATTGGACAACCAGCCCGAAGATCCGTTACTGGCGAGTGCGACCATGTGATGCCATCGTTTGTGACTGAACAAAACCCCGACGTGACGCCAGGTTGTGTGTGCAAACGTGTGTGCGTGGGTGGGGGTCAGAGTGTGACCAAACACAAAGAACTGAGGAAAAAAACACATACGGAGGCGGCACGGGCGGGGCGCCAGCACGGTCGGTCCTGCCAAGACTGTCGACATCGCCATGGAAGAAGAATACGATGCCAAAAAGCCCGTTTTCCACCTTTGCTGCTCTACTCGAGACAGCCAGGCCAGCTGCAACCTGCAAGGCAATTCCATCTCCCAAGGCACCCGATTGGCCGCGGCGCCTTCTACAATTGGTCTCCGTGGCACGATGGATCGAGCAAGGCCCGCCTCAGGCCCCTTGCATCAATCACTGATTCCACCCCAAGGGAAGCCATTGATTCTCCCCACCTCCACGCCCCAAAGGCCCGGAATCCCCCTGGACTGCACGTGTCGCTGTCGCCTGTGGAGATCTTGGTTGTGGCGCAATGCTCTCTTCTCCAGCGGTCACTGGTGGAATCCAGCGATGTGCGACAGGGATGGGCAAGGCGAAGTGGTTCCATCCCGTTGGCATGAGGTCCGCATGCTGATCCCCTTAATTCGCTAATTATATCCTACGAGTGTCAGGTGTGCCCGTTGGAATTGGCATCGCGAAGGGAGAAGAGCCTCGTCAAGTATAAGGCTCAGGGCGGCTAGCAATGGAAGCTCTCGTTTGGTCCTTCCCTGCCCCCACTGCCACGCAGGGCAACATGCAAACAGCCCCATCAGAGGGAGCTGCTGCAAAGTGCCATCCACCGGTATCATGCGCCGCCTCGCATTGACCCTCCACCTCCTCGTCTATGTCCTCGCCCTCGTCGGCGGGGCCGCCGCCGGCGTCCTCCGCGCCGCCATCACCCTGAGCCTCCCGACCGCGACCACGACGTCGCCCCCGACACCGACGCTCGCCCCGCAGCTGCAAGTCGCCGTCGCCGCCGCCGCTGCTCCGACTTCCAAAGTCCAGTTCACAACCAACAGCCGTATCCTCGCGTGCTGGGCGACCATGGAAGAGCTCGGCGGGAAAGACAGCGGCTTCATGCACGCGACGCCCAGCACCCCGGCCGCCCTGGCGCCGCACCTGGCCACCCAGCCCGCGGGCTCCCACTGCACCACGCGCCTGCCGCAGTCCGTCGCGTCCGAGTACGCCGACTTCACAAACGCCTGCTGGAGGTGGATCTCGACCATCTCGACCAGCTGGGCCAAGTTCGCGACCGAGTGCCCCGAGTTCGTCGGCACCCGGCCCTTCATCCGGGGCGACTGGGACGTCACCATGTCCGGCTTCTGCCCGACCACCGCCACCGTCTTCTGGACCGCAGACAAGGGGCCGACCTTCCTCGAGGCCGTCGCCACGCCCACGGGCATCGCGCATCTCATCGGCGCCCGCGCCCCGACGCCGACGCCGGCCTGGGCCATGGCCAACTCTTCGATAGTTCGTACGTCGGGCGCTGCGGGAGCCAGCAGCAGAGGGCTAGGGTTCGCGGTGGCGGTGGTAACTGTAGCTAGTATTAAACTTCTTTCTATGCTATGAAGATATTGTACACGTCTTCATCGCCCCCCTTTTCTTCTTTTCTTTGCCCGGAGATGTTTTCCCCCCGCTTCCGGTGCCGGCCTAAGGTCCGGCAACCCCAGTGCTTGCCTAGGTTCCGGTACCTTTTGTTCTTGGCTAGGGTCTGGTACCTTCTGTGCTTGGCTAGGGTCTGGTACCTCGGGTGCTTGGCTAGGCTCCGGTACCTCGGGTGCTTGGCTAGGCTCCGGTACCTCCGGTGCTTTCCTGGGATCCGGTTCCCCCGATGCTTGACCAGAGTCCGGCTCCCCAGGTGCTTGCCTAGGGCCCTGCAGCCCAGGATCCCGTAGCCTAGGGTCCAGTGCTATGTAGTCGGTAGAAAGGCCCAGCCAACGCCTGTACACCCAAAAGGGGTTTCCCGCTCTCCAATCTCTCCATTCCGGTGGCACTTGGTTGCTGTTGCTCATCTTCAACCGGTACTTGCGTACCATGATACTGACGCAGGGGTCGCTAGTATCGTCGTCGCTGTGGACTACCCCCCAAAACTCGTACAGGGTTCTTGCGAGTAGCAGATTGCCCTCCACCACGTCCCCCGGCGTGTATTGATGGACTTGCATTGACGCCATATCCTAAATCAAGAGGGAGGAGCTCCGATGTGGGCTTGAACTTGAAGATGAGGAAGAGGGTGTGCTCTATTCTGGACAGAGGTCTTCCTGGAAAGAGCACGTATCGGTTGCAGCGGCTTTTATCCTCTAGGTCAGGTATGACGCCAGCACGCTTACCTGATTGCTTGCTAGCAACAACTTCCGGTCCAGTCACAAAATCGCGGACCAGGAATGTCCGCCTCTGGAGGCCAACGTCACTGGGTGGGATCATCTTGCGTTGTTTATTGTCACTTTCGACAACATTCACCACGGCACGCGGGGTAGTGTGATGATCCGATCTAAACGATAGCCTCCACCTCTTCGTTTCGCTAGTAGCCACCTGGAAGGAAAAGCAGATGGCCTACTCTCGTGGAGCAAGCTATCCGCCCTGGCTGGTGGTTTCTGTTCCGACTTATCACCAGGGTCTTGATCGGCACCAAGAAAACTCCGTCGCCATCAGGTGAACCCTTCCCACTACCATCAAAAAGGAACTTTCCGTCTATCTTCCGCCACGGCCGATATCGTTGACTGTAGAGAATTGCGTGCATCACAGAAGCAGATCCACACACCCACGCCACAGGAATTTTGCATCACGTGTTAAAGCTTCCTTACACGCTAGCAACCTTCCTCGTCCCAAGGGTGCGCATTAACCCAGGTGCACACAGAGAGGCTCTCCTTGAAATCCTTCCCCACCTCTCTAATTTTCATCCAGTTTGCCCCTTCACCACCACGCATCTTCGGACCATCACGTCTGGTCTTGGCATTCCCAGCTTAACCACTTTCCAGTCTCAGCCCGATCCCTCTTCCACAAGATGTCAGACGAACTCTCCGACGACGCGATGTTGGCCCAGATTTTGCAACTCGCCATCGAATATCACGACGCCCTAAACACGGTGTATCAACGCGTGGACTCGGGTTTCGCCCAGGTTTTCCAGCGCTTCGGCCATCTCTCCGAACAGGTCGGTCAGCTTGCCCAGGGTGTCCGCGCCCCCCAAAACACTGCCAAGGCAACCGTCAATACCCAGCAAGATGTCCTCACCTCAATCCAGCAACTGGACATCACACGGTATGTGCACACATTGCGATAACTTTTGGACACATTTAAATGCTAGTTTCTGTCATGGGAAGCACGGAGAACCATCCATGACGTCATGACAGCGCCGAGTGTAGGCTTCACAGACTGTGTCAACCTATACACAGCTTGGTGAACCGCACTTTGCTCTTTCCATCCCCGCCGTCTACCGCGTCTTCCATCGCAGCTAATCGCGGAATTCTTCTTTGCGCCACGGAAGCTTGAGTGGCGACTTCGTCTCTGCCTAGGTAGCCAGCACCCGAAGCCCTCCATTGATGTCGGATAAAAGCTTCCACTGGGGGCGGCAGTCGGAGCAGCTTCCGGGAGCCAATGCACCGGCTGCGGGCTAAAAAGATGCACGGACTAATCAGGGGGAAAGGGCCGACATCTAAAGGCATGGTCGAGCCGCCATCTACGTCTGTCACACACAGGCACCATATTTCAGCGTCGACTAGGGAAATTTTTGGGGGATGCTTGGCTGAGCTTGGTAGATAGTCGACACCTGCGGCTAGGTGCAGTGGTCTGGATTGCTTGCCCCAAGGGTTACTTGGGAGCGAACTTAGACTGACTGATGCCGAAGCCTCAGTCAAGAACTATTTACACTGGAGGCTCCTTCCGTTCTTATAAACCATGGCTCCCCTTAGCAACCGTCTGGTTCTGCCACGATACTTCAGTATCCCCCGGTATCACGTCCTCGCTGTGATACTTCAGTATCCCTCAGTATCATGTCCTTATCTTTTATCTTCACGTGACCTATCTGGTGGGCGTGCCATCGCTGCCCCTCTCTTTCGGTTGCGGCCGTGGTCGTAACAAGCGGGAACAAATTGGGAATGCTTTGCCAGAAACCACGGATTAAAAGAATCCGCAAAGTCTTGGCCCCGGGAAACAACGATATACGGCTCGGCTGTGCGCCCGCGCCGCACCTCGGCCGACCCCGTCCAGGCGGCTCCTCGCGTTTGCTTCCCGTGAGCGCCTTCGCCCACGGACCCTAAGAGATACCACAACTTTTCCATATCCGCGATGTCTGGCCGGCAGTCCAGACTAAACAAGGGAGAACCGCGGCGGACACCACGGTTCGCAAGACAACTTCCACACTGGGAGGTCCGCACCAAGACCATCCACGAGTCAACGGCAATCGGCATACGTTCAATGGGCGGACATTGATAAGGATACAGAAGGAAAAAAAAGGTTGGCAAGCACGACGAACCGCGAGGCAAAAGGTCCAAGCAATGCTTCGGTCTAACAATCCCACTTGAGGGAGAAACCCGTAATTCTGTTCACGACGGGGAGGCGTGCGGTACGAGCATAAACGGCCTAGTAGTGACTGCCATTTGGATCCTATCAATAGCATATCCTTCAAGCTGTGCATCCTCGCATCATTTAAAGCACCGTCACAAAATTGAGCCGTAGCCAACCACAGAATTGCCTGGCCCTACTGCTCCATATCCATATCGCGGCTCACGCCCTCTGCCAGCGTATGCTCCTGTCCCCCAATTGGGGCCTGGCATTCGGGACAACGGGCGCGTTCCATGGGCATCCCGCATTCGCCGATTGCAAACTGTTGGAGCTGTCAGCGTAAGTACGGAAGACTGAGGAGTGTGCACAGCCAAACATACAGTGTGTCCATTGCGGCACTTGTACCAGTGTCCAGAATGCGTTGCGATGCCGGCCGCGCCGCTGACCATGGCGGATTTGATAGTGGCGATCTCTTCGGCCGTGACTGGCTCGTACCACTCCCGCTTATACAGCCTCAAGATCTGCTCGACCTCGGCCCGGAGCTCCTTAGCGCCCTCGAAAGACACCTTGCATAGGTTGGATGCCGTCTTCAGCAGATCTCGCGCAGTGTCGACGTAGGCCTGGGGCGAAGCTGACGAGGACGACGTCTCAGCGGGACGGCGGAAACTCTCGAAGCTCTTCGCGACGCGCGCATAGGCGACAATGCCCTGAACTGCCATCCTGGGGAGATTCTCCTGGCGGCATTCCTCGATGAACACTTTGCAGTCGCGCAGAAACAAAGGTGTTGCCTTCTCCAGACGTGGCGTTGAAACCAACCCCGGGACAGCATTTCCACGCCTTGATTCCAAGAAGAAGCCGTCGCCGAGGATAATATCCTCAAGCTTCAGACGCGCGAGGCTTCCTCCCAAGATGATTTGCTTGTCCAGCATAGGGGCCGATAGGGCTGAATCGTCTAAGCTGAGTCCTGCCACCGCGCCGTCAAGGCTTCCGTTTCCGTGTTTTCTGACGAGACGAACGGCGTCGAGGAGTTTTTTGATAGGCTGCTGTTCGGCGCCGATCTTCCGACGGAACTCACCAATATCCCTCTTTAACTTTTCGGCCTCGGAGTGTATGGTTTCGTCACTCCGGGTCTGGCCCGTTAAAAGCTGTCGGGCCAAGCGGCGGTTCCAGAGGGTGTCCGCGACGTCCCGGATGCGACTCTCTAGTTCGGCCAGCTTTTTGAGACCGTTGACGTGGAACTTGCTCGATATCTCGTCCATGACGGCTTGATTGATGACGCGGCCGTATCTTTTGGTGGCAAACTGTCTGATCGGCTGCTTGCAATCTGGGCAGCAAGGGACCGATAGGTTGGCCCGCGGTTTCCGGAGGCTGGTGTAGTGTCCCGTTAGAGGGTCGGCCGCGTACATTTCTTTCATATCCACCGATCCGTCCAAGGATTCGGCCGTAAAGAAATGGCCATAACCAAGGATGACGATGGGGGTTTCGTTAAGGTCGATGTCTCGGTAGTCCTTGAGCTCGAGGAGGTCAACACGAGCGGAAATGTGCTGGCCGCAGGTCTGGCAGTACCCCTCGGGGCATGCTTCACCACATATGCTCGGGCACTGGTGTCCGCACTCAAGAACTTTGCGGCATTTTTTGTTGCACGGGAGGCGTGTGCAGGGTGCGGCGCAAGGCATCGGGCAATCACCCTGGTGCGCGCAAGACCAGGTACACTTTTCGATGCACGGAGGGCACGCCTGCTGACAAGAGAGCGAGCAGCGTGAATGTGCACAGCGGACCTGACGCATAAATCCTATTAGCATTTGGACACGCTTTATCGCGCGGGTATCGCAGTAGTGACACTCACCTCGCATTGCCGAGCGCAGGGCGCGCACGGCCGGCCCGAATGGCATATGCTCTGGCAAACATGGCCGCAGGTGTCGTATGGGCGACCACACTGTCGACCGCATGGCTTGTGGATAATGTCGCCGCTTTCTGCACCCACGCATGTTCCGCAGGATCCGGGACATTTGTGTCCGCAATGCAGAACCTCCTTGCACGGGGCAGGGCACTTGAATCCCTTGGTGGCCACGTCGACGGAGCATGCGACCTCCACGATGTGGCCACAACCAGGGACCCTCCTCTAAACACGGACCTTGCAAGGAATTTTGCCTACGTCCAGCGTTTGGTAACAGCGTAGTTGGTCGACGCGATATCCACACTTGAGAGGCACTTTTTTGACCGGAACCTGGCACGGTCCGCAGTCCTCGCCGCACAGCCTGGGGCAGCTGTGGGTGCAAGTTGTTCTGATGCGTGGACAGCGCTGGATGCATGCAAAGGCATTATGCATCGTTTCCGAATGGCATCTGGCCAAGCACTAGTGGCCGCAGCTGTTTAGGCGGCGGTCGCAAGGGAGGTTGCAGCCACCGTCAGGACTGAAGCGAGCGAAGTCGACGGGCTCGCTGCACCGGATTGGCGTGTCAACGTGCCGCGGGCAGCAGAGCTCGAACGCTGTGCCGATGGAATTGCTGGCCTCGAGTTGGCGTCGGACGTTAACCCACATATCAACGTTGGAGTACGTATTGACGTTGCCGATGAGATACATGCCATGCTGGGCGCGGCTTAGCAGTACGTTAATGCGGTTCGACGTTTTGAGGAAGCCGACTTTGCGGCGATCGTTGCTGCGAACTAGCGAAACGACAACGACCTTCGCTTCTTCGCCCTGGAAATTATCGACGGTGGCGAAACGGATCGCATCGATAAGTTTCTTTTTCTCAAAAGGGGTTTGCCTGGCGTCCGCAGCCTCAGCGATGCCGTTCCGGGACAGGGCGTCCTCGTCCTGTTCACTAAAAAAGACTTCAGTCGTGCGCTAAAGCGGCGCGCAGCTGCTAAAGCTATCTTGCGTAAGGAGTAATGACCGCGATATCGGACGTTTTGTATGCTCCCTGTCGGACGAGATATCGGACCAAAGCAAGCACCATACCGGCTTCCCACGCATTGCCGTAAGATTTGAAGCGTTTGTCCTCGTCGGCCACGTCCTCGGTATGGTCGTGGGTGAGCCAAAAAACACTATTCCGCATCCCCACCACGTTAAACAATTGCTTCACGTTGTCGTAGTCCTCCAGGCGCGGATACATTGTTTGCCTAATAAGTTGCGAAATTTGAAGCCGCATTCTCCGCTAAACGTTGAGCTGGGCCACCGGAAGGGGCGCCAATCCGGGCTCTCCCACGGCGAGGCGTTCGAATTGGCTTCGGTCAAGTTGATAAAATGCACCTCTAGGCTCCTCCGTGCTGAGAGCTTGGCAGGTGATCTGGGGCCGCAGCTACTGGTGGTCGCCAATCTGAATCAAGTGCTCGACGCCGGGCATGAGCGCCGAGATGAGGTGAGGCTCGAGAACCTCTGCTGCCTCTTCGCAAACGACGACCTTAGCTTGTAAACGGCGGAGGGTATCGATGCTTTTGGCAAGTCCTGTGGTGGTGACGCCGATGACATTGGCTTGCAGCAGGGTTCGTCGATTAACTTCGTCATGGACCGCATCGATGCATGAGCGCTGCTCCTCCATGTGACGGATCTCCTCGAAAAGCGAGTCCGTCTGCTCCGTGCAGATCCCATCCATCCAAGACTGGTAGAGCAGTAAACGTTCCGACCGAGAAAGAGAGTTGACATCGCGGGTCGCCAGATGCCCTAGGGCCTCAAGCTTCTCTGTCGCGGCGGCTGCGCTTGCCGCAACAGAGGAGGGACCACGACTTTTGCCCAACCAGATAGAAATTGGATCTCCCACGGTGACAAACCCTTCCCGCTCATTTGGGAAGAATTGGGCGTGGATCTGGGCGTGGTTACGCTCCAGATATCGCTTTAGGTGCGTCGACGATTCCTTGCGAAGGGCATGGAGACCCGCCAGACGGTGCCCGAGGGATTTCCGCTGCTCGTCCAACTCCGAATACGTCTTGCCAAGAAGTTGATTCTCGTTCCTGGACTTGGGGGTCCTGCGGCTCACTTCGACCAGGTTGCAGTCATCGAGATCCCCCGACCGGCTTCGTCCGCCGATGCGAATGATGCGGTTGATGCCCACAGCCCGGAGGTGCTGTAGAAATTGGTCCAGGGCGTGGTTGGTGTAACATCTAGTGGGCAAAGTTAGCAAATCGGCGCCTGGTTGGCGATAACACCACACAAAAGAGCTTACACCACTACGATGGGACCGTGGCCTGTCGAACTCTTGCTGGCCAGAAGCACCTGGAGCAGCTTGACGCCGAGAGGATTTTCCAGTGCCGGGTGGGCCTTGGAGCAAGGCGTACTCCGTCGTAAGAGCAACGACGAATGCGGCAGCCTGGCCACGATCGAGGCCAGTTTCAGTCACCAGACGGTCCAATATGGCAGCGTCATCCTTCGAGGCAGTGGCGCTGAGTGCGAGACGGCGAGTTTTGTCCTGGAGGATCGAGTCCAAGCGGAATGCGAACCCGGGTCCACGCGCGTATCGGGGAGGAGGAATTGTGCGAGGAGCGTTCCGTGTGTTGGCCGGTCCCGGAATAACCCATTCTCTAAATGGGAGCGTATGCAGCATCATGTCCTGGAGGTTCTCCAGGATAGGCTTAAATGTCGCGGGGATCAAGTCGGGCAAATCAATTAAGGTCCCATTGATTTTGTGGTGGTAGATTCGAGTTAGGAGCTCCAGATCCTTGCGTTCCGGCGTCGCCAGCTTGGTCGAAATGGTTCCTCGGCGGGCTTCCGAGACGAGGTTGTTTTCCTGCGACGAGTCCGTGGATTTGTCGCTGACGACGAGGAGTAACGGCGTCGGCCGACCGTCGACAGCGCAGACGAAGCACGCCATAGCGCCCGGCTCCAGTCGCTTCGAGTGCTCCCACCAGGCCTGCCGCTCGCCGGCAGATTTCCGTCGCAGGTGCTGCGGCAAAGAAAAGGATACGCGGGATTCGAAGCCTCGTCTGTCATCCACCGAAAGGTACGAGATCTCCGCAGCGTCGTACAGATACGCCCTGACATTTCCATCGTGCACATTGAGGGGGCTGGCCCCGTCCGTGAATGACAGCAGCGCCTGATGCAGGAAATCGACAAACGGACGAAACGTGTCGTACCGAAGGAGCCTGAAGTGTGTGTCGAGGTAGCGCTGGACGGGGTCGTCATAGAAATGGGGCTGCCGAAAGTCGGTCGATGGCAGGAAGTCGTCCCGCGTAGACAACACCTCGTCAACGGTCGGGTAAATTTTGATTCGACCGATGTCGAGATGATCGTTGTCGTGCCTCCCAGCAGGGAGCTCGAACTCGATCGGGAAGTCGTAGCTCAATCGAAAAGTGGTTGAGGCAGCGAGGCAGGATTGGCCGTTGGAGGGATCGGCGGCAGCGGTCAGACGCGTAGCGGACAACTCGGCCATGCGACGCAGAGTCGCAATGCGATCTGCACACGCAGCGTAGCTACTCGCCGTTTGCGGGGAGTTGAGGAGGTCCGCAACGCCGTCCATGGCGACGAAGAGCTCGGTGAGACCGTCCTGGAGCGCCGCAAGCCGTCGTCGGCGGAGGAGCTCGCCAACAAAAGTCGACACCCTCTGGAGAGATGCTTCAATATTCGCCGGAGTGTGTGGTCCGGGGATCTCCTCGTGGTACAAAAGCAAGCCCCAGCAATATTTGGCGATGAAGTCCAAGGCCGCGGCTCCGTTAGCACCGCCGGCGATGTGGTATAGCTCCCCGACATAGGCGCCGACCGAGAGACAGTCGAGGAGCGACGGATGAGCCATCACTTTAATAAAATCACCGGCGATAGACCTGATAGTATCACCGGCCAAGGAGTCGAGGGCAATCGTGGTATTGATGTGTTGGCGGCCGAAAGAGTTCTCGTCCACGAGGTCCCTTGCGAGCATTTGATGCCAGTCTCGGCCGCCCCCGTCGAGTATTTTGGCGGCGTCAGCCCAAAGGTGGATTAGAGACGACAGGCTGCTGCCACCCAGGGCAGGTGGCAATCGCAACAGTCGCCTCCAGTCAAAGTAGGCTGTCCTCGCTTCGGTTTGTTCCAGTGTTTCCGGCTCGTCGTTGGCGTGGCTTTCCCGATTCGTGCCGCCGTCTCGAGCTCGGTCATGCGAAAAGCGGCACCTCGCGCCGTAGGAGCACGTACCGCGCTGGAAGTGTCTGCACGGTAGGCTCTCTTGGTTGTTGGCGGGCCGTCTGCCATGATTGTCAGAGGAGTGGCCGCCCGCTCTCCGGCCTTGCGGAGGGCCACGCCACGATTCTCGCTTGAACGACATGGATCCAAGATGCTTGGAGAACAGATTGGAGCAACGAACTGCTAATTGTGCAGCAAATAGGATTGCGAGCAGTATGTCTTCTGGGACGATCTCTGATGGCGTTATAGGAAGCTTTCAAAGTTCGATGGAATCCAATAGAAAAACCATCCCTGCACCAGAAAATACATCTGCACCGGCCAAAGAGTTCAGCAACCCATTGAGGAGGGCTTCCGTAAGCAACGCCCCTCAACTCAAAGAGCCCCGCACCAAAGGCAATCGCGATGATCGAGATCACGGCCGGCCGGCTCTTTAGGCCTCAACGCACTGCAATCCGGCTA
Organism: Falciphora oryzae; assembly: GCA_000733355.1. Classification (NCBI taxonomy): domain Eukaryota; kingdom Fungi; phylum Ascomycota; class Sordariomycetes; order Magnaporthales; family Magnaporthaceae; genus Falciphora; species Falciphora oryzae. The sequence continues at coordinate 66,144 of JNVV01000023.1, forward strand.
CTAATCTGGCTATTTCTTGACGGCGATCCCCTTGACCCACGCAGGAGAACACGGGCTAATCATCGGCGTCTTCAATGGCAGGCAAACGGCTTACTGAACGCGACCGGATCCGTGTTCGCGTGCTTATCTCCGGGGCCGTGTTTTGGCGGCCTGGGAGGCCGTGCCAGAGGCCTTTTTGAAGGCCCAGCTGGATATCATGCACCAGAGGATGCAGGATGTCGTCAACGCCAAAGGAATGCACACGAAGTAGTGAAACAAAGGTGGGAATAGCTTCAAAAACGAGACTGGCAGCATCAAAATTGAGGTGGTGGCACCAGATTGAAGTTGGTAGGGTCGGTGAGCTCAAAAGTACTGCTTTTTTTTTCAGACTGATCAAAGGGGTTGGTTCCAGGTCTGCAGATCTTCGCAGGTATCAGTTTTAGCCTAACAAATTGACTGCTTTTTGATTGGCCTTTGAATCTCCACAGACAATCAGCCAGGGACCCTGTTGCTGTAAGAGTTACTTAACCCCGGCCGTTACCGATCTGACCTACGTAAAGCCTAAGGCGCGGCTTCCAACGTCTCGCTACCTAGCTATCTCGACAAGCGACGACGGGCAGAAGGTGGTCTGGAAGGCAACCCCCTCCCACACCTCGTCCCACAGAGGGTTGACCCGCATGTCCGCAGACCAACCTGGTGGCTCGTGCGTAGTGCACGAGTTTTTGGCCATCTTCGGGAACTGACGTGTCTCGCTCGTCCTAGGCCATGCGCTGCAGCTCGTCGAAATGCACGGCCTCCCGCCAGGTTCTATCGCAGTGTATCTTGCTAACCGCGGGAATAGGAGGCTGTGGTCCCCGATGTTGCCTTCGCGCGTGAAAGAGGAGCAACGGAGGTCGAATACGGGCGGGTCTAGGACAATGATCGAGGGTAGCGACCCCAAGGCCGAGGGTGGTCAGCTGCGCCTTGGAGAGCAAAGAGGGTGAGGGCGAATTGGCGACGCCTTGGTGCCGGATGCGTTGTCTGTGGGCCGTTCAATGCGGCATACTGGGCCGACGGGTAGGTGAAGAAGGCGGTCGATCTGTTGGAGCACGTGGTGGCGGCCCGTGGGAGAACGCTTTCGGAGGAGCACCCTTCTCGACTGGCGTCGCAGCACGCGCTCGCAGGAGCATACCGGGCCGACGGGCAGGTTAAGAAGGCGGCGTCCGCCGAGACCAGGCACGCGGCCGTTGCGGAACTTCTCGAATAACGACTGCGCCACCTCCCCACCCACCACCCACCACCTACCACCTACTGCCTGCCCTTGTTCGCCTTCCATCTTTCCTACATAGTGATGGAGAGAGCAGACGGGACGACATCCTTCCTTGTACCAAAACCTCTAGCGGGTGCCACTGTTAGTGTGTACAGCCATTTTGCATATAATTCCTTAACAGACAACTTCAACCACGAAAAGGAGCATACCTCCCGGCCCAATGGCTGGCGGCGGCACAATGGTGCCGCCGCCGGCAAACCCGCATCACAACCCTGCCCTCCGGCAGGTGATATAGTTGAGCCCGGCCGTGTTCCGGACTCCCTACATCCTCCATCTCCCCCTCCGGAGCCCGAAGCGCTCGCACGGAGGCTCCCACCCGGCCGGCGGCACGCCTCCGGAAGGACCAGCCGCTCCCTCCCTGCCCCCCTCCTCCCTTGCCGCCGATATCCAAACGGCCGCCCGCCCTGGTACTAGGGCGTCCCGCCACGCGGTCAGCCAGGGCCCGAACTCTACGGGATCGGCCGCGGCCGAGGCCGACCAGCTGATCGCCGGTTTTATGCAACGGCACAACGATACGGCGACTATCTGCGCTACTATGACTCGTTCGGTAGACGCAGCCGTCGCTTCCCTGCCCGAACGTATGCGCAAAGAAGCCCAGGGCTGACGCGATTGCTTTATGGATTATGCTAAAGAAGCCATGATGGGTATCCGCCCCCTCCGCAACCCTACACCGGCACCAAACGCGGCGTCGAACAGCAGCTCGTCTTTATTCCCGGACTCCCCTGCAGTCCGATGGCCGCCAGGATGTGCTTATGCCGCAATGCTGCAGTCTTGATTGGTGTTAACCCTCTGTTAGGACCGACAGCGGTGGGGTGCGTGCGGGCGTTGCCTACGCGCTCCGCGGCCAAGAAACTACTTGCAGAAGTAATCTCCAGGGCGTCGGGTACCACCTCTAATGTCGGTCAGGAAACTGCTTCCCCCTGCGCTGGATGTATGCAATATCAAACATGGGTTTATTTCAATAGCAGTCTATGTCTCTTTTTCGTGCTTCCTCCTAGTCCCTCTATCAGCGGGCACGTATCCTTTGCGGGTCGGCCCATTGTTGTTGTTAAGTGATGGTGTGCGCTGCCACTTTTCCTTTTTCTGTTGCTGTGGCTGCCGAAACGATAAACGACCACCCCGGCTGCCCACGCCGGCGTTCCTCGTTAGGGTTGGTGCTATTGTTGTTCCCAAAGCTGACTCTCGGTTTTTGCTGCGCTGCGATAACATTGCCGGCGCAGATACCGTCATCGGCTGTGGATTGCTGCGGTTGCCTGTAACAGCAGTGCTTGTTCAATTTCATTGTCCTCCCGTTATTGTTCCTGCTGCTGCTGCCGCCGAAATGATGAACCACAACGGCTGCCAACGCCGGTGTTCCTCGTCAAAGTTTCTATCTTTAATCTCCGATTGCTGCTGCTGCTGCTGCTGCGCGGCGACGGCATTGCCGGCGGCTGTAGCTTGTCCCGGACAGCGGGCCCGGCACCCCGGGCAGGCAGATGTCCTAGCCGATAATCGCGAAGTTGCAAGCTGTATAAATTGCGAAAAGATTATCACATCCCCCGTATCGGGCCTCCTCAGGCTCAAGCTGCACAAGCCCCTTGGCCGTCTCCTCCTTGGTAGAGGTCGAAGCCCTTTAGCACGCCTGTCACCACACGGATAGCAGTGTTCAAACCCCGCAGGGCGCTAACGCTGGCGTGTTTCAGCACTTCAGTTGAGATGACAGAAGGGACGAAAATTGAGTTAAAGGAGGAGGCCTCTCCAATCGCCACAAGGGCCATTCTACATTGCCACCCTCGAGAACGGCACCTCGATACGCCATGCAAAAGATGCCTGGGCCGGATTTCCAACAAAGGGAGGCTGCTACCCAGCCAGCAGCACCCATCCCCATCCGTCCAAACCGAAGGATGCAGGCCTCGCGGCGGCTTGTGTGGAATTTGATGTTCTCTCGCAAACTAGCGACACCTCAAATCCTCGGTTGGCTGCTGGCTTTCTTTCTCTTTCTTTGCTCCGCGGTCAAGGCACAGATGTCAGCTATCCCAACAGAGACGGGCGGTCTGCCCACTCCCCATCCTGCACACTTTGCTTGCGCAAACAACGGATGCAAGAGGGCCAAGGATGGCGATCCGCCCACCAACAAGGCCGTCATGGCCTGCACCCGCTGTGGTCTCGTCGCTGTAAGATCGCCGTCGTGATCGTCAGCGACCTCCTATGCTTCGAGATGCACAGCTGACCAAGTTATTCCCTTGCACCAGTACTGCTGCAAGGAATGCAAGGAACATGACGCCGAGGAGCACAAGAAGGACTGCGAGTCTGAGCTACTCAAGGTGACCTGGAAGCCCATCTGGACCCGGGAGCGCCGACAGCCCACCTTCGTTTCCGGGGATGACAGCCCGACGATCTTGGGCACCCTCAAGTACCTCTGGGGCACCGTTCCGGCTGTCGATATTGTCAAATTGAGGGAGAACGAGGGAGTCGACTTCAAAGGAGACCTGTGCCTGCTCTTTCCTGGTATGCCTACTACACCGAGCCACACTCC
>JNVV01000023.1:76551-124634 GCA_000733355.1 Falciphora oryzae
CAGCAGGGATCCCGGCCCATGCACTCTCCAGAGTCTGGAGGCCCTACCACCCAAGAATTCAAAGTCCTCCTCAAGCACTCGCTCGCCAGGCCGCTACGCTTTGCCAGAATTACCGCGAGATCTTGTTCCGCCTTCTGGATAAGTTGATGCTACCTATGTGCATACCTACCTACCTACTTTGGCTTTATGAAATTAACCCAATCTTTTTCTTTTATGCCATATATTAACGGCTTTCGTTCTTCATCAAGTGGCGTCCCTTCCCGTTTTGCCATGACTCTCCCAAATCATCGCAGCACGAATCGTTTTCCTGCGCCGATGTTGATTTAAAGTTGTGTGGATCCTGGCCAGTGGGACGAACCTGCGGGGTGTGTGAGCCTCAATTGTTCTCGAGCTTGGAGAGAGCAGCAACGTTCTCCACACTCTAGCGGCACCGTCCTTGGCCCCCTCGCAGCAAGCTATCACATAGATTTTAACAGCAACACAGCTGGACATAAAAAAAAAGACTTCCCACTCAGATATATATCACTTGGCCATCGCTGGAAGATAACATCAGACGGATACTGGTCCGTGGGGCGAACACTGTGGCGAAGTGGGCCACAACCACCTTTGGGCAGCAGACCTCCAGCCCGGATTCACGCACACAAACACAACCACCACACACCCATCTGGCAGAACCGTCTTCGACGTTGCCATACTCGAACCCACCTACCAGCTTTCCGCTTGAGCAGCATCACGGTCAAAGTCTCCCTAGCAATTAAAAGCTTCTACAAGGCAAGTCGGTCGCGCGCGAAATGTTGGAGCATTCTCGTCTGCCATCCACCAGCCAGCCGTCACGAAAAGACCACTGGCCAGACCCCAGCAAACTCCCATCTTCCGTCCATCCAACCCACACAGCACTGGCGGTAGGGATTCAGCATCCTTTCCACTTCTCCTTTGTGCCTTCCAACCTGCTGCCAACGCCCGATGTCTACGCTCCATCGCCACTAACAAAATGGACCCAACGAATTGTATAGATGTCGGCTATCGACTACAACACTGAGTGGACACCGCTTGCTGCTCAACATGACGACATTGCCGCAATTGCGACAATTCTCACGAAGGAGGGACTACTGTCGATCATGACGATCGACCGGGACCACACCAGCCGGATGACGGCGGCGCTTCGATCCGACGCCATTGCCAACCTAGAGCATACAATCACAGAGCAGATTGGTCTGTTGGGAGACAACTCTGCAGTGATTTGCGAGGCCATCGAGAAGATCACTTTGAACGCTCTCCAGGAGAGCGGAATGAGTACGCGTCAAGCTGAAATCGCCTGGGGAGACAATGTGGAGAGGATTAATGCCATTATTATGGCGATTCTTTCGACGTCTACTTGTAAGTTCATGCTAGCCGTGTCGCTATATCCTTAGTAGTGCCATTGTTCCTTTGTCTGTGTACGACTACCCATTCGCTAACCTGCGCCTATAGAAACGCGTCGTTCGGTCAGCGTGGGGGGAAGCGACGACCGCTTTTGTGGTGCAGAGGCAGGGGGTAAAGGGGGTCTCACGGTTCCATTCACGCGGGCTGAGACCACGCGCAAGAAAGGATGGATCTTGCCACCATCAGCTAGATCGACTAAGCTGCGTTTAGCTTAGTTATGGCGCGGTAGGCTTTTGGCGCCATGCATCGGACGCTTTCACAATTAATGTGGTTTGTTACTTGCAGAATGAAATGGTCGCGGAGTTGTCCTACTTGAGGAGGCACTCCGGGAGGTGGCTGCATTTTTTTAATTGCTATTCGCCGGAAAAGAAGGTGGAAAATCTGGGCTTTAACGCCTCCGACAACTGTTGAGTTCCTCGAAAAAAGACTGGCTTTGGACACACCTTCACCAACACAAGGCCGCCCTGCGAACTGTCACCATATCGAAAAGCGCCCTCTGCATCTTTGGGGTAGACCCAAACCCTCGAAGAATCTCCAATCAAACTCGGCCGAAAATGAATCAGGACAAAGGCCACACTGCGGCTTGCTCATCGAACGAGAGATTTTTTGCGTTCTTCAAGGACAACTCGTCAGTCGTCGTCTCCTCCCTTTCAATCGGGGGTTTGCATGGTTTTGCAATCCCTTTACATATCCTCGAACTCCTGTTTTTTACCCCTAAAACCAAACGCGGCAGCAACATCCAACCAACTGCACCCTGCATATATGCGAGCCACTCAGGCTACCGTGGCAGACGATCCGCGCAAGGGCAGTCGAGTAAGTAACCGCCTTCTCCCTGGCGTCTGGCAGGCGTCGACTGACAAGAAGGCCTTGGCGGGAGCAGCGAGAGCACGGACTGTGCGACAACGAAATCATTGGGGGCATGGGGCCGAAATGAGGGGCGGATTGCCGAGGTATCCTTCGATTCTTGTCAGGCTTGCTCAGCTACAACCCAATAGTGAGCAGCCAATGTTGGGTCCGGGTCTCCTCTTCCATTCCATTCCCCACGTCTTAACACGGCTCTCAAAAGTCGTCATCGGCTCAGACTGTAGCGCGGTCAGCATCGCGCTACGTAGGAAACGATGGGTTTACGTTGATTCCCCAAAGGATTTCAGCCCCTCGCAAGCCACAGCCATCGTCTTGCCTCCTTTCCGATCAATTTCTTCACTCTTATGCCCCCGTTTTATATACCAAACCTTTTTTTCCTTTTGCTTTGGAACCAAGCGCGGCAGCAACAACCAGCCGGCCGCACGCCACATGTGTGCGAGCCAAACAGACCACCAGCTTGCTAAATCAAAGACCACATCTAGAAGTCTTGCTAGCCAGTGAAGGGTGACTAGTAGGAGCTTGGGGCCTCTGGTGGGATAATGGAAAGTGGTCCTTTGAGATTCTTGGAAGACGAGGATGAAGGATGGCAGCTCATCCGAGCAGAAGGAAGGATGACTTGTTTGAGAGATTCGCCAGTCCAGAAATTCCTGACGACCTAACGAGACTGTGACGGCCGATGGTTCGCCTCGCGTGAAAGGATCAAGCGCGAGTCCTGGAAGCACAACTGCTATCCTCGCAGCGGCGATGGCGAGGGAGGGGACTGCCACCATCATGGCGCGCGACCTGCGCAAAAGCAACGAGATGATGACTGCACTCCAGGCCGAGTCGGTGGGAAGACTTGAGGGCCAGCTTAAGACATCGCTCGGTCCGTTAAACGAAGACATCGTCGCAATTTGCGGCGTTGTTAAAACCGCGACGCTGGAGGCCTTGGTTAAAATTGGCCTTGGGCCGCCCCAGGCCTAGATGATTTGGGCGGAGAACGTGGAGAAAATCAACGGAATAATCAGATATTCTGTTCATGGGAGCTTGTAAGTTTATAACAGCCATCGCCTTGCCTGCAATATTGTCATTGCTTTCGTAGCAGTGCACAAGTACCTTGTCGCTGACCCGCGCCCGCAGAAAAGCCCCGCCCTAAATCCCGCGAACAACGAGTTGGAGAACGCTGGGCGACTTTGTCATGGATGATACGATAAGCCGGAGGTCGTGCCGCTAACAGGAGCTACTGCTCCACTCTTTCCTTCATAGCCAGCAAAGGGCCGGAGCTAGCCTAGTTCATGCTAGCCATGTCGCTGCATCCTTACTAGTGCCATTATTCTTTATTTGGCCATGTACGAATGCCCACTTGCTAACCCACGCCTATAGAAACGCGTTGCCACTAGATTCGGTCAGTTTGGGTGGAAAAGATCGCAGCCCGGTCAACAAGAGCATCACTCTCCTAGGAGAGAACGCTGCGGCAATTTGCCAGGTGGTCGAAGAGACCACATTGGAGGCATTGGAACAGAGCGGAATGTCCCAAAGCCAGGCCGAGACAACACGGGGGGACAATGTTGAGAAGATTAGGATTCTATGGTAAGCCTTGAAGTCAAACTAAAGGCTAGTCTGGCACCTCTCTCAGGCGGAGTCGCTGCACTTACAGAAAAGATCGGGGGGGGCGACCCCTCATGCTCTAGGCCGGCGGGAGGCTTTGGATGCGTAGGCAGAGAACAACAAGCTTCTTAACGGAATTATCATGGGGACCTTTTCTTCGGCAACCTGTAAGTTTTTGCCGAGCCCCTTGGATTGAAACTGCTTCGTGGTCTATTGCCTCCTAGAGATAGATGCATCATGGTAGCTAACTCGCACGCACACAGAATCTCGCCTCATCCTACGGCGTGGTAACCTCTCTCCCCGGATGGTTTGCTACAACACCTAGCATGTGTTGGCATAGTGCCCAACTCGGGGATAATCAGGCACAGAGGTGCAACGCACAATATTTTCCCCTCCCTTTTGTTTCTTTCGAGATAGCCATATCAGCCTACGGGTTATTGCATCCCTCTCTCCTTTTAGGCCATGGTGTGGTTGCACGCATTCTAAGCGCTCCCCATCGTTTGGGCAGGCGTCCGGTGAAGAGCCGCGGTTGGTGGTGGTGGTGGGCTGAGGGCGGGGGCGGCGGGAGCCAATACACGAGCACACACACACACAAACACTTGACAAATATGTGAAGGCTCAAGCCCCTCCCTGACAGTGAAAAATGCAGGGTTTTATGCGGACGCAGGATAATTTGAATCCTTCGGATGACAAAACGGAGCTATTTGGGAGGTGAGCACGAGCTGAAGTGCCGATCAAAAATAGAAGACAAATCACCATGAGCATACGGTTAAGTTTCGGCTGCCAAACTGTTCCATAGCGAGGCGGCGCACCCTAATCGTCCCGTTGTGCAACATGGGGGCGGGCCAGCCAGCGACGTGGGGTCGGGCCGGGGGATGAGGTCGAGACATGGCCGGGTCTCGTTCCCCGGCTCCTGGGATGCAAAAATCATCTTGAAAGATGCTCCGCGGTCGCCCGGTTTGACCCCAATTAGCACCTGGTGGCCGGATCATGCCTGAGCCATCGATTTGCCCGGAGTCCTAATTCCCAACGTCTCCTCCTCGCTCCCGACTTGACAGATCGTCAACAGCAAAAACCATGGCGGAAACACTCCCGTCACGCCCGCTCTTTCTCCCTCGAACATCCAGGAGTCGAAACAAGATTGGTGGCGCCCGAACCCATCAACCTGATGTTTCTCACTTGGATTCGGAGAAAAGCAAAGAGCACCTTGAGCCGCGTCCCAGGCGTCTCGACCTGGAATGTTGGGGATGCCTTCATCCGGGTAAGGCCGATCCATCAATGTCGCAACCAGCCAGTTCCGCTTCGCGTGCCGCCGTGGGCTCTTCCGCCAGCTGACGGGATTTCTGGGTCACACCCGGCGCCACACCACAGGGAATCATCTCCATCAGGGACCTGCAGCTGCTCACCGCCGTCCTGCTCAGCGGCTTCCTGTCGCTCGGGTGCGACGCAAACCCCGGAATGGGGAGTCCAGCCCATCTCCGCGTACCACTGGGAGATGGTGGTGCGGCTTGCCTGGCTCGCCACCGTCACCCACCTCGCGTCGCCGTCGGTCCTGCGCACCCACCTCTGTCGCAAGCCGAGCCAGCACATCATCCGCTTCGCCCTATCGATGCTGCTTCTAGCGCTCCTCCTTGCCGCCACATTCCCCACCATCTTCTTCAACTGGAGCGCCGTTGACGAGTATTATCGCAGTCGTGGGTATCGAGCGAGCCGTTCCTTCACCGCAGCCAATGCGTCGTCTCCCGCCGCCTGCTATTTCGACTTCTAGCAAGGAATGTCCGAATACTAACACATTGCAGTTCGTTCGAGCGCGACGCGCCTGAAGTTGTCGTGAGCCCCTTGATGTGGCTTGCGCGCTTGCGCCTGCCCCACAGTTATGGCGGTGCCACTGGACGTCTGGGTCGTAGCGGAACCGTCACAACCGCCAGACGCAATAACAAGCTTGGCCAGGTTGTCAAGGGTCAAACAACACGGTGGGCGACTTCTGCTTGAGTTTCCAAAGAGGAGCCCCGACCTTGGAGGTAGGATCACGCGGTGCGTGGACGACATGTTCACGCATCGGTGGGGGCATCTCCGCACCAATAGAAACTGACGAGCTAGCGCACGCTAACAACGGCAGCATCAGAGCCACCGCGCCACTAGCACATTTGGGAAATTGAGCAGTTCAGCTCGAAGCCCGAATTGCTCGCCGGCGCCGGTTGTCGTGATGGAGCATGGATGTTGATGGTGGCTGGGTCCAGAACGCTCGGCACCCCAGGTTTGGGTTTGCTGCTCTCGGAACCTACCGAAATCACATCTCAGATGTCTCGCTCGTTTGTCAAAGCGCTTGCGGTGAGAACGCTGGCCGCCGACGGCTGTGACGCAAAGATGCCGGTGTGTATGTGTCGTGTCCGCTGGCAGCTTTTTGCATTTCTCGCCGAGAAAACGGCGTGTAAGGCGTAGATCGAGAAAGCTGGAGTTGGTGTCAAGTTTTGAAGAGACGATCCATCCGCTTCCGACGACCCCAGGTCTTGGAGCAATCCAGGACGGCAGTCCACCGCAGACTAGCAGAATCTCTTCTAGGGTGAAAGAAGTGTCGGCTGGGAATTGGCTAATCAGCCTGCAGGGTTGAGGCTGAGGCCTTTGTTGTCCGACGGGCCCTCGTGTCTGCCATGTGGCTTGCCACTATCGAAGGAGCTGGGCCAGGGGTCCTCCCGGACCGCCGGCCTTCGGCAACCACCGTTCACGTCCGGCTGCTGGTCGTCGGCCATGGCTTCAGGCGTCCATGAGGCTGAAGTCGCCCAGAGTGCCGGCAAGGGATATAAAACAATGACACACTTCCATCGGAATCACAACGTATTATTCTTCAAGCGCCAAACGCTCCGGCTTGAGTTCTAGTCTCCACTGCCCCTGTGGGATTTTCGGACGCGCAATAGCTTCATCTTTATCCGTCTCCAGCATAATGAAACCCTTCACAACTGCAGCCGTTGCGGCCCTGTCGCTCGGCGCCGTGTCCGCGTCTCCGGCCTACCTCAGCTCGCGGATGCTGCAGCCCCGGTGGACGTACGACGTTTGCAACAACTGTTCCCTTTACAACGTGCCGGCGCCGGACAAGAACACGTTTAACGTCGGGCCCATTGGCAGTTGGCGCGCCGACAGGACCTATGACCTCTGCCTCGGTGGCCCCGCGGTCTGCTCCGTCAAGTCCACCGTGACGCTCGACTTTGTTGGCCTTAACATCTACTTCAACTTCTCGAAATGGCCCACCGGATACGACTATGTCGACGCCAAGGTCTTCCTCGCCCCGATGGGAGTCGGCTACGGGCCGTCGTTCAATGGGGTCCCCGCGGACCTTACGCCGCAGTACAGCTGCACCGTCAACCCTGATCGGAGCGCAACCTGCTCCGTCCCTTTCTCGATCCTGACAGGAGTGAGCAGCAGCGACCCCTCAACGCTCTTTGCCGCCATGTGCCCTCTGGGCTCCAAGCAGGCTCTTGACTTCTACGTGGCATTCTCGGGCCACGTCAGCAGCTCCGCGGGGACGTCCTCCTTCAGCCAGGCATACCCCTGCACCAGCTACACCTCTGGGCAGTGCACCGCCTACTGCACCACTTGCGACTATGCCGAGATGTCGTATCGCTGCACCAAGTGCTACGTGCCGTGCCCTTCGTCGACGACGGTTTCGACCACAGCAAGCTCGACCACGACGACATCCAGCTCGACCACGACGACATCCAGCTCGACCACGACGACATCCAGCACGACCACGACGACATCCAGCTCGACCACGACGACATCCAGCACCAGCACGACCGAGTCCAGCACCAGCACATCTTCCACTAGCGCGTCGACCACCGAGACCACCACGTCCACCAGCACAACGTCGTCGCCCACCAGCACCCCGACGGTCTGCAGCTACGGCACCGCCTTCGGCTACCGCGACGCCGGCAGCAGCGTCACCCTCAACACCCAGAGCGGCCACGGCTGCAACCGCTGGGGCTGGTACACGACGCCAAGCCTCGCGCAGCTCCAGGCCGGCATCTCGGGCACCCTCCTCGTCGGCGCCGGCGGCAACAACGTCGGGGCCGCCACCAACGTCGGCACGTGGTCCGCGACCGCCAGCTCCGCCGGCGGGGTCGTGGTCACGTACCAGCTGAACAGCCCCTACTCGCTCGCCGAGGTCCACGTCGACCTGGACTGCCTGCCCATCGACACGTGCGCGCCGGGCCAGTACACCTTCGGCGCCACGTTCCCGAGCCCTGGACTCGCGACCTACTCGACCACGCCGTCGATGACCTACCCGACCTGCTCGGGCGGCTCTGTCGCATACCTGACCGTTCACGCCGCGGTGCTCGTGACGCAGGCCGGCGGGCCGTGCGGCGCGCCCGTTGCGTCCTAAATTAGGTGCATTGCAAATGGAGACGAGAGACGTGGTTTCCCTCCCCCCACCACCACCACCATCACCACTCCGTTTCACCGACCAACTGTTCCAAAGTCGGCCGCCACAGTCGTCGGCCAGCGGAGCGCGGTCGAAATGATTTGTCTGATAGTCATCAATGCCGTAACGAGCATAACTTGAAATATCACAAGTATTTAAGAAACTCTTCTTGTTACGTTTCCATCGTGGTTATTCTAGTGTACGTGGAATTAAGCGAAAGAAAAACCTGTCCAAAAGGAGAAAAAAATGGACGGTAGCAAGGCGGTAAGTCCAGGGCATTGCGTGCCACAAAAATACCGTACCGCTCTGACTTTCTCCTACCCTCACGCCGGGTATCTCGACGGCATGTGCAAAGTGGAGAGGAGATTGTGACTTTGTCCTGCTAAGCTGGCGAGAGGGCCCCGAGGTACAACTGGGGAGCCAGTATCACGCAACATGTCACGAAACACTTTCGCGCATGGAACCTCGCTTTCCAGTCATACATTGTACGGGCGGCCTTTGGACAGGGAGAACAAGAGAGTGGGATTTGGAGTCCTAGCGGCAGGCTGATGAACCCTGCGTATGTTGTGTCACTAGGACCGTGTCCTGAGCTATGACGTCTTCATAACCTGCTCATCCTCGCCGCCGGTGAGCCGTATTACCACACTTCCGGCATCCGGCCCCTAGTACTACGCGCCATTACGGAGGCCACAGTATACGGCACCTGTGCGGTATCACTGGCGTGATACTTGCCTGAAACCTCTGAAAGGCCCCGGAAAGAGCACCGCAGCAGAATAGTTCCGAGAACACAGGGAGGATCAAAAAACGCACGCCCCTCCCCAATTTATATTTCCTTCCCCCGGGACTGATATTGGAGACCGATGTCGACGTTCAACAAAAAGGCACGATTTCATGTGCTCTTTGGAATTATTCACTTGCTCATTCTTCTCAAGCATTTCCTGGCTCACGCTGTTTCCGCTGTATCCCGAGCCGTATATCACAGCGCTGGAACAAGTGTCGACTTTGCCACGGTTTACTTTCAAACTGTGTTGGGCTTCACGTCTTTTGGGATTCTTGGTCTGGTTATCGACTTCGCATACACCATGTTCTCTATTGTGAAGGATGTTCGTTACGGACGGCATCGAAGAGGACACACCACAGAGGAAGTTTAGGTGTCAGGGATGAAAAGGGCAAATAGCGGCTGGGGCCGTCCAAGACAATACGATTCGGTCAAGTTCAAAGGCCAGTCTATCCTCGCCACTCGACTTTTTCCGTGAATGTCCAACGAGAAGAGAGCAGAAGGTGACAGTACTTGCATCCCACAGGAGCAAGCGGTGCACCCAGCATCACAAATGGGGTCATATCCGATCGTGATTTACCTTCATATCCCATCGCCCCCTTGGCAGCCCCGCCAGACCAGCTCGTGTAACATCATGATGATGGCAGCTTGGACGATCACGGCCGTGATGCGGGGTATGCATAAGCCCCGATGCGCAGGCACCATGACGTTGCAGAAGGGATGCGGAGGCTCCCCCACACGGCTTCGCATAACAGGAAGCGATCAGCCGTCACTGCAACATTTATAGCGCCCAAGGGTACCGCTCCCCGGCCCAAGACAGCCTTCCCACGCGCGAACTGCTTCCCATCTCCATCAAAATGCGTCCCCTCCACACAGCCCTCCCCTTCGCCATCGCGGCCCTCGCTCGCTCCACCGAGGCCTACGACTTCATCGTGGTCGGTGGCGGAGCCGCGGGTCTCGTGGTGGCGTCGCGCCTGTCGGAAGCGAGCAATGTCTCCATCCTAGTCCTCGAGGCCGGCGAGTCCCACGTCGGCGACGTCACCGTCGAGTGCCCGGGCTGCTTCGCGACGCTGTACGGCAACGCGACGTACGACTGGGACTACGACAACGTGCCGCAGTCCCGGCTCGCCGGGCGCGCGCACCGCAACATCGCCGGCAAGGGGCTGGGCGGCGGGGCGGCCGTCAACTTCCTCTTCTGGACGCCCAACTCGCGGCGCAACGTCGCCGACTGGGGCTCTCTGTTTCCGGGCTCGGGATTGTGGTCGTGGGGTGCGTTCCGGCCCTTCCTGAAGCGGGCGGAGCGGTTCGTCCCCTTTGCGCGCGGCAGCCAGGCCGGGCGCGACCTGCAGACGGGCTATGTTGACGCGTCCGCGCACGGGGGGCACGGCCCGACGGTCAACTCGTTCCCCGCGGCATACGGGCCCCTGATGGAGGCGTGGCCGCGCACGTATGCCAATCTGGGCGCGGCGGTCGACGGCGATCCGTATGATGGCGTGGCCGGGGGCGGGTACATCAACCCGTTCAACATCGACCCCGCGACCGCGGCGCGCAGCTACCCGGCAAACACATACCTGGCCGATGCGCTCCGTCGGAATCCACGAGGCCTGCACGTCGAGACGGGCGCGTTCGTGACCAAGGTCCTCCTCGACACAACGGCTGGCTCCACGCCAAGGGCCACAGGCGTCTCCTACACCCAAAACAACCGCACCTTGACAGCCACTGCTACCCGCGAGGTCATCCTATCCGCAGGGTCGATGCAGTCCTCAAAGCTGCTCGAGCTCTCCGGCATCGGCAACTGCACACACCTCGCCTCCCTCTCCATCCCCTGCGTCGTCTCCAACCCAAACGTCGGCGAGAACTTCCAGAACCACCTCCAGCTGCCCCTCGGCTTCCGTGTCCGCCCCGGCATCGTGACGGGCGACGACCTCGCCGCTAACAACGGCGCCCTGTTCGCCGCAGCAAAGGCCCAGTACGCCGGCTCGCGGACGGGCCCCCTGGCCACCGTCAACGGGAGCAGCGCCCTGCTCACCCTCGCGCAGCTGGGCGGCTCCGCGTCCGACCTGGCGCCGTTCCTCAACGCCTCATCCCTGGACGACTACGCAGCACCAGGACTAGAAGACCAGCACGCCTTACTCAAGGCCGGCCTCGCGACGGACCACCTGGCCCAGGAGGTCGGCATCGGCGCGGGCATCATGCCGTGGCTCTACAACGACTCGTCCCGCATCTTCGCCAGCCCGGGCGACGGCGCAAACTACTTCACCCTCATCTCGATCCAGCAGCACCCCTTCAGCCGCGGCGCCGTGCACGCCCAGTCTGCCACTAACCCGCACCGCCAGCCCCGCCTCGACCCGCGCTACCTGGCGCACCCGCTCGACCGCGCCGTGCACCCGCTCGACCGCGCCGTGCACCGCCTGATGGCGCGGCACCTTGTGGCCGTCGCGCGCACGCCGCCGCTGCGAGATCTACTTGTCCTGGACGACGACGGCGAGCCGCTGACGCAGCCGGGATACCCCGCCGCGAGGGAGATGATGGACGGGGATGATGAGGCGGTGGATAGGTTCGTGAGCAGGTATTTGATGCCGGCGTATCATCACTCGGGGAACAACGCCATGATGGCAAGGGAGAAGGGGGGCGTGGTGGATGAAAGATTGAAGGTTTATGGGGTCCGGGGCCTGAGGGTCGTGGACGCAAGTGTATTCCCACTCATTCCGCAGGGGACGCTGACGAGTACGGTACTGGGGCTGGCGGAGCGGGCGGCCCATTTTGTCAAGGAGGACCATGGTATACTGGATTGAAGCGCTAGCTCTGTTAGAGCCACCCGGGGTAGTTTACATATCGGCGATAATAAAGAAACTCGGACCAAGAGGCCTCTAGCCAAAGCCATGCGCCGTCAAGCGAAAGATTACTCCCTTTGTTCTGCCGGCGATCGTTTATCCCCCTTTTTACTCCCACTGGTCCCAGAGCGTGGCCAGCTGGAGGATCTGGGCCCAGGGGGCATTCGACGCCGCAAACCCTGCCGACATCTTCTGCGAGAAGGCGACGCTAGTGGCGCCCTCCTCAGTACTGTGCCATCCGAGCGTGCTGCTGCCATGCCGGTGTCCGTCCGTGGTCCCCGCAACCTGTGGTAAGAGTGTTCTATGGATTAGCTTGTAGCCCCAGAAAGAGGTGCGAAAGCGATGAAAGGGGTCAGAAAGGGGCTTACCTCGCGGAAACCAGCCATACCCGAATACATGGTGCTCATCAGCCCGGAGTGCATCGCCTGCATCCTCTGTATGTCCTGCATCCCCCTCAGGAAGGTAATCTGCGGCACCGTCTGCGCGTACACGGCCAGCCTCTGTCTTGAGAAGGCTACCAGACCATCAGGACCTCCTTTCTCGCACGCCAACAGCCACTGCTGACGCATCCGCGGCGAGTACATGCAGCACATGCGCTCC
Organism: Falciphora oryzae; assembly: GCA_000733355.1. Lineage (NCBI taxonomy): Eukaryota > Fungi > Ascomycota > Sordariomycetes > Magnaporthales > Magnaporthaceae > Falciphora > Falciphora oryzae. The sequence goes on from JNVV01000023.1 coordinate 89,054, forward strand.
GCGGCCACCTGCTCCCCCCGTAGCGGCAGAGACGCGGCGAGAGCGGCGCCGCCGTCGACCGCGTTGCAAAAGGACAGATGGCACTCCTCGCAGATGGTGCAGTCCTCGTGGCCCCACCAGCGCCGGCCAGCCGTCATCGTCGACCGAGGGCAGAGGGGGACGCCGGCCCAGACCCGGACCGCGGCGGGGAAGGGGGCCCAGACACCCGTCTCGACGGCCTCGCCGAGACGAGGCACGAGCTGCCGGAAACGCGGGTGTGCCGGGTGTAAGCTGCAGAGATGGCCGGAGTCCCCGACATCGGTGGGCTGGAAGAAGCCAGCGAGGCCCCATGTCTCGATCCAGGCGGCGTGGCACGCCGCGCATATGGCAAAGTCAGGCGAGGAGGACCCGTTGTCTCCCGAAAGCCCGAACCACCGCCCACCAATAATGCCGGACTCGGTGCAAGGCGGGCTGGCGACGATGGTCCGCGCTGCTGTGTGGAGGACCTCGAGATCTTGCATCGCCGCGGCGGAAGCGAGCGCTGCCGTAACCGGTATCGTGGGGCCGAGGCATGTCGTGGCAGCTGGGACGGCGGGGGCGCGCATCTGGGCCACGAAAAAGTCCACGACGCCCGATCCTGTGGACGCCGCTGCTTGCTGCTGCGACGGCAAGAGTGGTTCGAACCCGCTCTCCAGGCTGGTCAGGGCCACCTTGTCGCAGAAGCAGGTCTCGCACAGCACCAGCTCCCGAGCTCTGTCGCCCGGTATAGCCGTAGGATGATACCATCGTACTGCTTGTTGCTCTCCCGCAGCCTGCTCGACAGGGCCGCCCTCGCACTTGGGGAGACGCATGCGGCGATTTGCCGCCTCGACGAAGGCGTCCCAGCGGTCGTCAGGCAGCGATGAGAACCGTAGAAGAGCGCGCTTGATGTAGGGAATGCAGACGTCGCAGGCCCATACCTTGTTCTCGGCCTGCGCCGGGGCGGCGACGAAGCGGGCACCGAACGGCGTGCCCTGGACGATGTCCTCGTGGCAGGCCTCGCACGCCGCGAACCAGTCGAGCCGCGTGTCTTTGCTTTTGAACCACTTCACTTTAGCCTCGGCACTGACGCCCTCCTGGCCGTGGCAGTCTTGTATCTCTGGGCGCCGCTTTGCAAAGTCTCGGATGGGCTGCACGTCGCCGTCGCGACAAGCGCCAGGCGCCAGTGACCTTATCAGGCGGGGAACGTTGAAGCGGCAGCGCCCCTTGGGCAGCTCCACGGCCTCGAACGATGCTTCGAGGGCTGTCCCCTTGATGTACATCTTGTGGCAGAGCGTGCAGGCGAGGAAGTCCAGGACGTCGGGGAGGCGGTACCAGGTGGTTGAGTAATCGAGTTCGCGCTCCTCCTGGCACTCGAAGATGACAGGGCTAGGGGTGCCGTGCAATCTCATCGGAGGGTATGGTCGCTTCCACAGCTCCGGCTCGGCGTCCCTTCTCCGCCCCAGGTCCTCTGCGCCGCGAGCATGATCCAGACCTTCTCCCTGCAACTGGGGAAGCGAGACCACTTTCTGGACTTGTTGTTGTTCTTGGTTACCAGGCAGTTCACTCGGCGCCATGGATTGCTTGGTTGGTGCCAAATCCTGGGGGCCCGCAACTTCGTTCAAGTGCTTGGTGACCCCCTTTCCCACGCCCGACGCCAAACGAGTCCCAGCGGGGGACAGGCTAACCGGGATATCCAGCGCTTTCTCCTGAGCTATGGGGTAGGTTTCCTGCGGGCGTGGCGCTTCTAGCCCTGGAAGTCTTATATCTTCTACTGCCAGTTCGTGGCAGTCATTCTCCTTGAGATAAGGGTCAACGACCGCCCAGGCTGTCTGGCTGCCTGCCTGAGACGGTTTGGGATCAACGCTTGTGGTGGCAGAGGCGGGAGCATGAGGCAAGAACTTGGATATGTCCAACTTTGAGAGCGATGCCGGCCAGCCCCCGTAGGCTGTTGGGGTGCTCTCGACAGCGGGTGGCGCTATGGGCTTGGACTCTCGTTGATCTTGTGCGACACCTGGATGGTACGGAAGATATGGGGGCTGTGCTGCCTGGTTCTGAGTGGCAGGAGGTCGCTGGTCATCGACAGGTGGCAGGCTGATCTTGGGCGAAGGTGCCGTTGGGAGGCCCGGGCCCGGCTTGTGAGGGTTCGCTACCAAGCTCCCATGAAGAGAGTGTGTGCTCTGTGCAGGGGAGGGTGTCGACTCTGGCGGTGGATGGCCGGAGGTGGGAAATGTCTGGGCATATGGGAGCTGGAACGGTGCCTGAGGTGTGCTAGAAGGCGACACATATGATGGCGGAGGCATAGGCGGTCGCGTGGTTGAGCTCAACCCCTGAACTGGCGAGGAGACCGCGGACATCGGTGACGGTACGTAGTCGGAGCCATAGGCGGCGGGTGAAGGTACGTACCCAATACTATGCTGCTGGTGTTGTGCCGGCGCCAGCGCCGGCGGTGGTGGTGGCGGCGGCACTTTCCCTGACGCCATGTCAGGCGCTGCTTGGGGCCATGTCCCTGCCGTGTGGATAGCTGGCCGCGGGGGCTGATGGCTCTGGATGCCCGGGCTGGGAGCGGGAGTGAGGGCTACTGCCCCTGCGACTGGTCCGTATGGGGCATGCCCATGGACCTGCTGAGGCTTCTGCCCTGGTGCGGCCGGGAAGAGAGATGGTCGCTGGACGTCGTATGGACCTGATACAGGTGTACCCGCCGGAATCGATGCGTGGGCTTGGCCAATTGGGGAGGGCGGGTATGCTTGCTGCGTATATGGAGGAGGTGGAGGCTGTTGTGATTGGAATGGCGGTTGAGGAGGCAGCCGTCCAAAGTGCCCTGGGGGAGGCGGGAAGTAGGGCGTGCCGCCGGCGGAGTTCATGGTTCACCACTGCGAAAGAAAGAATGAGCAATACCAGGAATGCGGAAGAGTGGCCCAGGAAGAAGCACCGCGACGTTTATTCTTGGCGCGGAGGGCGGAGGGGAGGGTTTTGGGGAATCAGAACTTGGGCTTTCAGCCGCGGCTGAATCCAAGCGTGTGCGCCACCTTGCCGGGAGCCCCTGGCTTTCTGCAGACTGAAACCACGCCCTGGGAAGGAAGCCGGTGTGGCGCGATGCTAGGGAGGCTATGCTGTCATTGGTCCACTGCCGATCCGGCGCCAAGGGTCGTGGGACAGCCGCCAGGTGGCACAAGGAGGGAGCTGGGTGAGCCTATGGCACCTTCCTTCGGTTGCATAAGAAGGAATATTTGAGAGAAATGTTTGCACAGCTGACAGCTGTGGAATACAGTCCTAACATCACCCACGTGAAGCCTGGATTCCATAACTGTGTGTGTATTCCGGGAGTCTGCTTTATTACGCGTTTTTTCCTCAGCACCAACCACGCCATGCACACCAAGCCCACCATCGTGACGAATAACACGTCCTATCAGGCCATCTCCCTGACTCTCCCCACCAGATATTGCATCTGCGGGGTCGACAGAGACACCTGGAGCATCACCCGGAAAGTCCCCATGCCCTTCAAGTGCTGCCCCTTTTCCCATCCCACCCGTTCTGAAGCGATGGCGAGAGCGTTCTTCACCACATCATCAGCATCTCGCGGCTCCCCCTAGCACCATCCTGCTCCCCGAAGCAAATCCGACAAGTTCTGCGACGCCGAGGAGAAACATGTCGTCCTCGTGATGGCGAGGCTGTCCTCAAAACCCACGTTTTGATGTGGGATAAGCCACATATCACAAGGGAGCATGACACGACCAAGGGTAAGCTTTTTCCTCCGAGTCTTGTCCAGCGACAGGCTTGATAGACGTGACTCTCCGTTCCTGAGTGATGCTCTCGGTAAGACGCTGAACAAGGTCTCAGCTAATACGGAGAAGAACAAGAAGCAGAATTCGGTCGATAGGGCCATCGAGATCTCCAAAGACCTAGCCTTTTGGCAGTAGGTTTCGGTTCGAGTTTGGACGGTTCCCAAACACAAGAATGCCACCTGTCCCCTTCTCACGATGGACGCGGTGATGGTCAAGATCATTTGATGAGCTCTCACGCAAAGACCGCATGGGCTGCTCGACATTGGCTTTTGCCCACAGCGACCTTGGCCTGGGCAACAGTCTCCTCCACGGCGAACACAAAATCTTGATCATCACCAAACAGAAGCTTACATGTCTCCTACCCAAGGATAGATTACAACCAGGCTCAGAGCTTCCAGAAGATCCGACCCGGCCGAGGTGAAGACTCAGGCGGAGGGCTAAGACTAGAGACGATGCGTTGTTCCGCAGCTAGGCAACGAGGGATTCACTATGTTAGGGGATAGTTAGATGGGCTAAGAGGGTTCAGCATGAATCTTCCACCTCTCTCTTTACTACTGTTCCTCTCCCTTCACGCTATAATATTTCCTGGTGGCGTGATAGCCAACGCCAGAAGATATAGGAATAGCACCTAGTGTATCGTTCCGCATCTGTTCTATCACCCAGCCCCGCGTTATCACCAGTATCTGATGTGTTCTCTTGTTCCCGGTGTACCCTCTCGCCCCTTGTAGATCCTCCGGCACCAGGTACATCCTCAAGTCCAGGGTGTACGCTCCAGTACCAAGTAAATCCTTCAGACCCTCCCGTCCCCCACCCCCTAGAGTATCCTCCAGCCCGTTTATCCTCTAGCCCTGCTGTGTCCTTCGGTCCTTGGGCATCCTCTAGCACCGAGTGTATCGTCCAGCGCCTTGTATATCCTCCATGCCCGCTGTATTCTCCTGCCCCTGGTGTATCCTCTGGTTCCCGGCCCATCAACCAGCCCGTGCTATGCTTTCCAGTGCTTTGCATATCATCTATGCAGTCCCCCCCCTTGTAGCTAGATAACCTCTTGCGTGACGGCGTGGTGGATCACATCCTGCCTGGATGGGGAGGGAGGGGCTTCGGCGGAACGAGGAGATCTGGCTCGGCACAACATCTAATGATTGGCATTTATCAGCTCCGAGAAAGCCCTGTTATGCAGGCAAATGGTCATTGCCTACGCTGTGTAGCTCTGTTACTCCGGCTTGCTGTTGCAACCGAGTATCTCTGCAAGAATCGAGAATATCCTACTATCATAAAAGCCAAGGACGCAAGAAGAGCAAGCCAGGATGGCAGCTATGGAAAAGACAAGGGGATGAAGAGGACCAAGCTTTAGCAAAATCCCACCTGGCGGGGAGCTTTCACCAGCCAGATACAGCTGCCAAGGGCCCAGAGCAGTATACACAGAGCCATATAAGTGTATCGGAAGCGCCTGCCCTTTTTGATATTACAAACCAGCTCTCTTCGACCACCTCACCACCGCCAACAATCGCCTCTTCCGCCCATTTCACCTCGCACGCCCTCCTCGCCGTTTTCGTCTTCTTGTTTTCTAGTCTTTTTTTGGCCCTTTCGTCTTTCTGGCCTGCTTCGCCCCTTTCGTCTCTTTCGGCTTTTGCCTGTCTCGTCCCTCGCGCGTGCTTCGCTTCTCCTGTCCGTCTTGCCTCGTGCCTCCCTCGTCTTTTTCGTCCCCCCTCGCTCCTCGTTTCTCTCGCCTCTCTCGCCCCTGGCCCGTTTCGCCCTTCTCGCTTCTGTCGCCTGTCTCCCCAGCCTCGCCAACCTCGCCCAGCCCACCTCTCTCGCCCCCGCCAGAATGTCGGCCGACCAAGTCAAGCTGGGCTCGCTAAGCCTCGAGGTCCTGATCCACATCGTTGGATATCTGGACGGCGCCGACCTCCTGTCCGCCCGCCAGACAAACCGCAGGCTGCTGACCGCCACCATGGACGCCTTCGGCGCCATGTTCTTCGGCACCATCACCACAGACCTCACGCGCAAGAGCCTGGCCAGGCTCTTGGCCGCCGCCAGCCTCGAGCCGCTCCGCCGCCACGTCCGCACCCTGCGCATCTCCCCCTGGAGCCCGTACGAGGCCAGCCTGCAGTTCCTCCGCGCGCCCGGCAGCCCTCCTCCCCCCGTCAGGGAGCACGACTGGAGACGCAGGGCCGACGGCCGCCTCGACCTGACGACGCCGATGGCGTGGGCGCTCTTCGACTGCCTCCACGACCGCCTCCCCAACTGCCGCTCCTTCGTCATCGACGACGCCGAGGCCGACAGCTCCGACTTTGGCGAGCGCCCCCTCCCCGCGGCCTGGCTGTACCCCACTGACGCCGTCGCCATCGTGCTCGCCCTGATCGCCTACCGGCCCAGGCCGCTCGCCGTCAAGTCCCTGCGCATCACGTTCATCAAGAACGTGGCCTGGACGCTGCCCCCGCACCCGACAATCCACAGGAGCCCCGCCATCCGGGCAGGCCTGCTGCCGAGCGGGAAGCTGCACAGGACGGCCTCGTTCAGGGACAACCTCGCGGCCAACCTGCGCAAGCTGCGCATCGACATCCAGGACGAGTACCACGAGGGCATCGCCCGGACCTTCCTCGCGCCCCTCCGCGGCCTCGTCTCCTCGGCCCAGAACGTCGAGACCCTCGTGCTGACGGGAAGCCGCGACGTCATCGCCTGGTGCGCCGACGGCCTCTGCAAGCAGGACCCCCAGACCCGCAGCCGCCTCCGCCACCTCGTCATCGCCAAGTGCTCCGTCCCGCCCACGCTCCTCCGACGCCTCCTCGCCCGCCTCGACGGATACCGTGTCCTGACGCTCGCCTTCGAAAATGTCAGCCTGGCCGCCGCCAGCCGGGACGGCAGCATCAGCAACCCGTGGCCCGCCGTCCTCGCTGACGTCCGGGAGCGGCTCCCGATCCTCGAGTCGTTCACCGTCAGCGGCTGCGGGACAGACCGGTCCCCGTTCGGCCTGTTCTTCTGCCCCCTGCTCAAGGGCCTGGGCCGCCGGCTGCCGTCGCGCAGCTTCGACAACCCCTGCTTCAGGGGCGAGGACCGGGCCGCCAGGTGCCTGGCCGTCGTGGACGAGCACGGCGGGACGTTCCAGTTCCGGTCCGTCCCCTCGGGCGGGAGGAAGCTCGCGCGCGGCGCCAGCCAGCGCCGCCAGCTCGCCGCCGCCAAGAACCTGCACGAGCTCGGTGTGCGGTACGAGGTCGGCCCCGGCGGCGAGGGGATGGCTCGTGCCATCGAGGACATGGTCCGGGGCATGTGCCTCCTGGAGGTCGGCGTCACGACCCTGGCCGACTGCACCGGCAGGGCCGGCAGGGGGAACCGGCGCGGCCAGCCCTGCGCTGGCGGCCATCAGTTCCGGTGCGACAAGCACGGCATCGCCCGTTGGTGAAGATCGCGTCCCGATGGGACATGTTTGGGCCACACCAAAGGCCAGGAGTTTGGAAGTTCCTGTATGTTAGAATAGAAAAGCTGGCGAGGAAATTTCACAGCGTGCTATGAGTAACGTGATTTGACCATCCGAGATAGTGAAAGGCATGATCGCGTGATATTTTCCCCCTTTCAGAATTCACCCGGTGTATGTGCTCCGCTTTTGAGCCGAACTATTTTTATTACCACCAAAAGATCTTTTTTTTTTTTTTTTTTAGCAAGGTACCTCGCCCCATCTCGGGTCCGTGTCACGGTCAGGTCTGGCCAATGTGTTGGGAACAACTGAGGTCGTCATGGCAGCGATAATTGGAGCCTTGCTCTCGGTGTGCTTCTGGGCGAACTCTTGGGCAGTAATCTCGGTGACCACATCTGAGCTGGAGTCACCAATTAATATGTCCCGCATGAGTTGGAAGCGAGCAGTCAACTTCTTCACCTCGGTCCGTTGACTGACATTCGGAACTCGGCAGAGCCCCGAGGACTCAATGGCGAAAACATAGTTCGCTCCTCAAGTCGCTGAGTACCTGTAGGAGTGGTCAGATCGTGAGAGATAACGGTGGCGAGTACGGCCAAAACCTTGGTTCGTACGTGAAGAGCTGAGAAAAGGAGAATGACGAGACATCCCAGCGCAAGGTCGACGTGTATAAATACGGTACTTGTTGGTAGGAGTATGTACTCCTGTGGGCTCGGAGATCTCCAAACAGGGTGAACAACGATCCTTATATCAGAGGATCGTTCTAGTATTGTGCACGAAGAAGAAAGGGATCTATCTGCCAGAGAAGGAGGGCAACCAAGCCCTTATATACATTGCCTGTAGAGCTTGGCCCTCCAGGTCACGGGGTCCTACGGACCCCGTAGGCCAGGGCCTCCCAGGCCCTCCAGGCCTCCAGATCCCTCAAGTGCATGCGCCAGAATAATGATGCAATTATGCTGGAATTATGATCCAACAGTACTTCAAATTCCTTCGAAAGAGCGAAGCAACAATACATCCGCCTCACACAAAACACAACCCAAAGCCAGCAAAGACTAGAAACCCCTGATAACCACCATGAAGTCCTTCCTCGTTGCCGTCCATCTCCTGGCTGGGCTCTCCACCGCCACCATCAACGACCTCTGCCAGGCTTCAGGGGTGAGTTGTCATCGACGTGATTCCTTGAAAGCGCAGTAACTGGCCCTATCTGCGCCCCTATCAAACAGTTCCAGGGCACCTATCAGACCACCACGTGGTGTGGAGACCGCGCCGGCAGCCAGCCTGTTACCGGGGCCTGCCCCAACGGTCTCAGCAACGTGAAGTTCTGCCTTTTCCCGAGATGCAGCTCCAGCCGTGGAACTTGCATGGGGACGGCCAGTGGGCTCTGTGGCACCAGCTTTATCTCGTAGGTTCAACACGTCGTTCCAACGAGCTCTGCAATCATCTCGCTAACAACCATGTGCACTCTTGTAGCAGCCAGTGCCCTGGACCCAGCTCCTACAGGTGCTACCTTGCTGCCTAAAGTGCGCCCTATGCAACACGCATCCGAGGGGGTCTTGCTAGGTAAAAGGTTGTCGGATGAAAGGCTTGGATTCTCGTAGCCTTCACCGGTGAGAGAAAGCGGGACTGTCAAGGAGCGGTCGATGTTAGCATGAAATTTGGATAGGGCCCCCTCGCGCCAACAGAGTTACTGAATGGGACAGGAGATAAATCCATCATTTGGATAGTTTGGTAGGTACAGAATCAGTGCATCAATACGTTCCTCAAGTGATCAAACATGTTCTTGCTGCCTAAAGGTGATGACAATGGATATCGGCGGGAAGCTGTGAGATTATAGTCGTGTCAGTCGATAGTTTTCCGTCCCATATTCGATCCTTACAGGCTTCGTGGACCGACGTGTGATTCCTCCGTTCTCCGAAATTCTTTCACCGCGACCGGACCCAGTTCCAGCCCAGGGGCGATGGGTGGATCGCCATATTGGTTGTTGCCTAGATGATCCACCTCGGGTAGCTAGCCGAGGGCTGTAAGTGATCGAAACGGAAATGGGGGCAAGCGAGGCCATCGCAGATCGCATGCCCGCAAGCCAAGCGACTGAATCGCCGACAGTAAGGGCGTGAGGCGTCGCGTCTTGGCCGCGACGACGGCGGCGATGACGGCGAAGGTGATGTGCTTCACCACGCCCCCGCTGTGAACTTCTCCTTTGCGGCATCCAAGGTAGTGACGGTGCCACAAGGGCGTGCAAGAGCAGCCAGATGGGAGCAACACCGCCGTGTATAAGAACAACCGCTTTCTCCCCCCTTCCGTCCTGCTCTGAACCAGAAGGCCATCGACTCCGATCCTCTCCCAAGCTTCCGCCCCTCGAAGGACACTCGACAAAGTCAGCGCAGCTCTGCAACCGATAGGTAAGAAAGCAATCCAGGCGAAACACCAGCCCCTGGCACCGTGGATGAACGCCTACCTCAGAGTAGGACTTCGAAGCTGATGAATCCAGGCCTCAATCCTTCTTCCCAGCAACCATGAAGGTCTCCGCCACTCTCGCTTTCGCCGCCAGCCCCATGCTGGGCCGGGCCGCCGCTGCTCCCACCGCCTCCTCCACCGCCATTGACGCCGCGCCCATCCCGGCCGGCAGCCTGCTTCTCCTCGGCGAGGACACCGAGGGCGGCGTCGAGGCGGTCAACGCCACCTCCGCCGAGATGGAGCTCTCCGAGCGCGCCGTGCCGGGCGGCACGCACATCTTCTCGATCGGCTCCGCCTTCTGCAGCTGGACGACGCCCTCGCCCGGCGGCGGCCCGTCGGCGGGCGGCAACCGGGAGGACCTGTTCACGTGGGGCAAGAGCCCGACGGAGCTCGGCTGCGTGGAGCACTCCAAGGCCAACGTGGTGCCGTGGGAGTGGCGCACCAAGCCCTTCACGCACAACCGGGTGTGCGGCCGCGCCGTCAGCTTCTACCCCAAGAACGGGAACCTCGACTTCTATATCAAGGACGGGAACGGCCAGCTGCTGGGGACGTGCTACCCGACGTCGGGGAAGAAGCACAACTGCGTCGACTTCCTCGCCGGCGGGACGTGCGTCGTGCAGACCAGGTACCGTTGTCTGTCGTCGGGCAAGGACCCCGTCGTCTGCGGCTAGGGCAAGTGAAGTACGTCAATGTGCTTTGCGGCCCGCAGGGAGGGTATGTATCGATAGCAGGGAGTGGACGGGCGGCAGCGTTGGATAGGGGCTGGCCATGTGTCTTTGAAGGAGTTAGTTCCTGGTGAGAAAAAAAGGTGGGGTGCATGGCATGGCGTCCTTCCCTTGAAGTTGACTTCCTAATTCCCTCTCTAGCCCGCCTGAAATTATGTAAGCAGGAACTCCCTTTGGAGCAATGGATCCTATTGGAACGAGCACGTCCTCGCGAGTTCACTTTCTGAGCTCCCCCTACCCCTCCCTCTGGTCCTGATGTAGCCCATGGAAAGTTCTCGAGGCTTCACCTCGCCATTATCTACCTTTATTAATGTGCTACTGGCCTCCAAGAAGCCTTCGTCCACCCGTTATCCTTTGTGACGTCGACCGTGGCGTACCATATCGACCCATCGGCCGCAGTCGTGACCATCTCGACACCCGACGATCCCACCCTCGCCAGAGACGGAGCGCTCCTGGACACCATACCAAGATCCTCCCACTTCGCATCAGAGACCGAAGAAGTATCCGCCCTGAAGGATAAGTGCTTCAGCTTCCCATCTGCTCCCACCGCCATGACCTCAATCATGTCCCTCTTGGCACCAGACACGGCAACCGCAGGCACGCTGACGAACTTCTCATCCCCCAGCCTCTCCGTCACGCTCCAATCAGCAGCCGACGCCCAGCTCCAGTGGTACAGATGCCCGTCCCGGCCCATCCCGAAGAAGTCGAACCGCTGGCTCGAGACCTCAAGCAGGACAGGGTGCGTGCCCGGCATGTAATCGCCGCCCAGGCTCTTCCAGTCCCTCCAGGCGGTGCGGTCGAATTGGCGGTGCCAGGCAGCGTTTCCTTCCGTACCATTGCCGTACACCACCATGTCGTGGTACCCCGCGATGTCGCGGCACACGACAGAAAACCGCGAGTTGGGCACCAGGAACCCGCCCGCCGAGTCCTCCCACAGCGGCGTGCCCATCCAGTACTTCTCCTCCTCGGCCCACTTGTGCTGCAGCACCGGCCCTGTCCTGTTCTGCGGCACGTCGCGCGGGATGTCTCGCGTCTGCTCCACGCGCGTCCACACGTCGATCCGGCTGGTGCCGACGGCGCACAGGCCGGGCGCCTCGTCGGTGTGGTTCTGCGCCGGGTAGCCCTTGGGCGTGTAGCTGATGTCCATGATCCACGTCGCCGTGCCCGTCGCGAGGCCGATGTGCTTGGCCAGCAGGCGCTTGGACGGCGACACGCCCAGGACGGTCGCCGTCGGCCCCCCACCCCAGCTGCTGGCCCCCGCGATCCAGGTGATGGCGACCGGGTGCCGGTCAAACTTCTCGCCGCCCCGGTTGACCCAGCCGCCCTTGTAGGAGCCGCCGCCGGGCGCGGACGAGGCCTGCCGCCAGGAGCCGTCGGCGGTGCGGGCGAACAGGTACACGGTGAGGTTCTCGGCCGCCTCTCCGCGGATCAGCGGGGTGGTCACCGCGGCCACTTGCTCGACACAAATCGCGTCGACGCTGCATTTGCTAGCGCCGGCAGGCGGCGTCGGGCCATCGACTGCCGTGTTGCCCCCTGCTGCATCGCCAGGGCTTGAAGGGGGCGATGATGCGGGAGCTTTGCGCAGCACGATGAGCCCCAGCACAGAGCCTAGGACCCCGCCGATGACGAGGACCAGGACGCCAGCAGCTACAAGCCAGGTCCCCCTCCGTCGCCGCCACAGCAGCGGCAGATTATCCGCCACGGGGGCTCCTGGTGTGTCGGCCTGGGGCCCTTCATGCTCGGCCACTTGGACATCACTTGTGGCAACCAGCTTTTCTGGCCGTTCGGACGGGGGCAGGGCTTCCGGGAGATTGTTTGAAGGCCAGTAGACGATCGGGTAGTTGGGCGATTGCGGCGCAAGTTCAAGGTAGCTGGTGTCCCGGTCGGGCAGGCAGTAAATCTCGGGCGCTTTCCCTGATCGCCGAGTCGACTTTCTTCTGGGCGCGGAAGACGAGCTTCCAAGACTAGCCAACATCTTGGGCGCTCCCGACTTCAATCTTGTGAACAAAGCACCCGCAAGCGCAGGCCGTCGTCTGGGTATTGGACCCTACACTTTCTGGAGAGGAACGGACAATGGGCGAGGCAAAAAAAAAAGCCCAGGAGAACAAATGGAGGTCAAGAAAGGAACCGCTCGTAAACTGGCCGACCACCTGAGCCTGCCGCCACTCGTTCGCTTCCAACCATGACTGATTCGAAGATTCGAGCGCCTTCGGGAGGACTGACATCTGGTGTGACATTTTATGCTCCTAGCACAGGGCAGCTGAAGGCCTCGACCAATCTTTATTGAGCCACGGGGTGCATTCGTTCACTGTCATGTCGGACAATGCAGTAGCCGGTCCCCAGCCCCTAAGCCCCGACGCCCGGCCCCCGGGACCCCAACCAGGTCGCACAGGCAGACAGAAATTCGGATATTCCGGCCCCTGCTTGCTTGTGTTGCCCATGTCATATGATTAGACTCGAAAGACGTCTGAAAAGCCGCTCGCTACCCCCTGGTCTCAACGGGCGTGCATCTGGACTAAGCGGCCTGTGGGCACCGCGTCCGAAGACGTTCAGCTCGTCGGTAAGCTAGTTTACGAGGCTGTTGATGAGTGAGACGAACACTCGGGAAGGGCTGGCCGCTATGCTTAGTTGCCCGGAGCGTGATCGTTCTAGCCACATGCAAATCCGATGGACGCGATTCGCCTCCTTCCCGAGTGCTAGGGAGAAGAGTCGCGTTTTCATGTACGAGCGAGCAGGACTCCCACTAAATAAACAAGATCAAGGAGCCTAGTCGATTCAGCCAGCTGGTCTAGGAGCTATCGGCGACTGTCTTGCGCCAGCTTCAGCTTATGTGTTGGGATAGATAACCGACGGGGCTGCCCCTGAGACAAGGCGGCCTGGATATAGACTCACACAACACGCATAACGGGCCAGCCACCCACAATCTCCACTAGGTTCGATCAGGTTCTCGGTGAGGAATATTGGTCGTTCGACCGCGTATAGCCTGCCACTGGCAACGCCGAACATACCACCATGTGCGCCTGTTCGAAACCTGAGCTTGTGGCTGCACTAGCAACAATAAACTCCTGCAGCAACCTACAACCACTCGTTAGCAAGTGTCTAACTTTCTTTCGAAGCCGTGTTTGCAGAGTGGACAGGCGCATACCAAAGCCGGAACCCATACATACCTCAAGACGCCCCTCCGGTCCCAGGTAACCACCGACTGTTTACACCAAGTGAAACTCCAAGACACTGGCGGCTGAGTTGGCAGTCTTATATGGCGGGTCCGGAACACTATCGCGCCACCGCTCTCCGAGGTTTTTCCAGATATCGCCCACGCCAAGCAGCTGCTTACGGAAGAGGCTCGGCTCCCACCGCAGAGTCGTAAGCAGGCAGTCCCCAACGAATTCAAGCCGATGAATATTGAAGGCAGAGCGCAGGGTCCCAACTTGTCTTGTGAAGCTAACATCTTCCCACCTGGTCTTGTGCTTTGCGCCCCCACCCGCTGCTTGGGTACTTTGGGTACGGACGACGTATGTCCGGGTCCAGTACCTTTGGCGACGAACCCCCAATGGCGACGAAATTCTTTCATATAAAACCTTGATCGAAGAGGATCGATGCTTGCTTGTGCCCCGAGCGGAGTCGCCGCTTTCATCGGCCGAGGGGCCGGCCCACAGGTTCTGCTCCTTGCAGGGCGTCCAGGTATATGGCGACACGTCCCTCTCCCGGTGCATGAACTCATCCTGACTCCCCTGATAAAAAGACATTATCTTGTCCCCTTTCGCGGTGTGGGGCGAGGCAATCCCGAGCACCGCCATTGTCTGGTCGAACAGTCCCGGTTGCAAGTAGGCGTCGTTGGGTTTGACGTAGTCGCAGCTGATGACACAGCGGCCCGTCATGGTGATAGATATCAGTCGTAGAAGAGGCGCCGTATCTGGCCCATCTTGCTTCGAGCCGTCGATCATGGCTCCAAGTATGGGCAACAGCTTTGTAGAATTCAGGGACAACAATGTCCGGGTACCAAATCCTAGGCAGTCCATCAACTGCTGGTCCCTGTCATCGCATTCAGGCCCGGGTTCGACGAGACCAGTGCGAACATCACGAGGCTGTGCTCGAATAGGAGTGAAGCCATAGGTTTCTTGTTCTTTGATGGACACAGCATTTGCTACACGTCCGAGACTGGCTTGTTCGCTGCCGCAGAGGTGGTCGGTGAACATGCCTCCCGCCGTGATGATGAACGCGAATCTCTCGAGATAGCGCCTTGGCAGGCCTTTCCATCTCTTAGGGCCAGTTGCGGTCTTGATGAAAAGGGAAAACTGCTCAGGCGGCAAAACATGAGACAATATAGACAAGAAAGAGTCATGGATCCATCTAACAGCCTCTTGGCGATCCTTCTGTTCGGGAAAGGGCTCCGTCTTGAAGTCCACCGAGAGCGGGAAGAGCATATCGTGTCGTAACGGTGGAATCGCCATCCTCATCATGCCCGAGTATTCCGCCTCGAATTTGGTTGGATCCTCAACATATTCATCCAATTTCGAGGGCCAGTATTCGGTGTGGCAGACAGGAGCACAGAGGCGGTGGCCATCACTCCCTCTCGCAATCGCTGGCCTCGGTGGGTGTTTGCCCTGAAAAAGAAGGCTCTCATCGTAGCGAGTGAGTAATCTTTCAGATGGTTTCCCTGTGTAGTCAGGCAGAGAGCGCCATTCATCGTCCTGCCTCTCGATCCAGAGCGGCCGCCGTCGTCGCGGGCTTCGCCAGTCCGGGACCCAGGACGGCAGGCCTGATGCCCCCGTCGCGCCATCGGCTCTCGCCAGGGCTTGCCCAAGCACCCAGATGAAGCAACCGGAGTGGGCGAGAAACTCGGCGAAGCGAGTAAATGTCTCTTCGGGAGCCGCCGCGTAGCTGAGCTCCGTTCCGCTTAGAAGCGCCACTGGCCCGCCGTCTGGAAGCGGGGGACGGACGACAAGCTCAAGCTTCTTCGATCCAGCATCTGTTGGAGACAAGAGTCGAAGGTCGACATCTTGGGCGAGCGACGCGATGGTGAAGATGCGATCTACAGGGTCCTTGCATCCGAAGCGATCAAACACGCGCATCAGCCGAAGCAACCCACAGTCGTCCGATAAGTCCCCAGCGAACTTGTGCTTCCAGATTTGGTACATTGCCAGGATGGGTTCGACGGCACTGGTCGATAGTTGGCTCGACGACGCATGGAGCAACCTAAGGATAGCAGCCAGCCGGAGAAAGCTCGTGCTCTCAGCTCCCGCAAATAGAACGACGTCTGGACTGAATACGACCTCTTGGATAATCCATCGCCGCGTGAACCATGGCAGGCTCAAAAGAGTGGATGCACGGCTTGCGAGCTCATCCGTCTCCTCGGCAGACAGGGTGCTTTCACGGCGCAGAATGCGATGCCCCATGACACCGAGTCGGGCCATAGCTCGCTCCTTTTCGGTATCGCCGCCGAGCCAGACAAGGACTCTCGTCGCGCTGCGATATATGTCGACCATGCCAGGGATCTGGGCGTCCCTCTCTTCGGTATCCCCTTGATTGATGCAAACGGCGTCGGCCCAGATCACTCGGGGCTTGGATTTTCTTCTGAGCCTCCGAAGCGCGGTCCAGAGGTTCTCGGTGATGGGCAGCACCGCCCAGCCTTCTTCGCTGCGCTCGACACTGCCGATGTATATCTGATGGGTTAGGACGCCGTCTCCCCACGTGTAGGACAGAGCCTCGTAGGGGCTAAGATCCCTGTCGAGATCGACGACCTTGAGTTTGCATCGAAGCTCGTCCGAGGGATCGGTTGCTGGGAGCAGCTCGAGGAAGCGGGTGGAATTGACGGAGGGAAGCGGGGTGTAGCGGAACCCCGCGGCTACCGGAGATGAAGCGCCGTCCATTGTAGAGGCCTGCCGCGCTGTCGCAGCTTCGGCGGAGAGGCAGGTGTGGCTGGGATGGTGACCTGGGTATCCAAATCTAGATGACTAATCTCTGAAAGGTACCCGGTGGGTATCTCCTTGTATTGAGACGATGGCGAGGCTCCGGGAAACCGCGCCAGATGAGCTGTCGAAGATATCTCGTAGAGGTCGGGCAGAAAATAACGTCGGGCAAGCTTCGGGTTGATACCATGCAGCTAGGTGCTTCCCTGTACTATCCCCTGTGCGTCTTTCGTGCAAAAATGCGTGGTTGGCTGAAGGAACATCCAATCGAAAGGATCTGCGAGATGGGCACTGAAGGGCATAGTACACATGCAGCATGCGGCTGCTGCCTGGGCGGGCGGGGCGTTAGGTACAGATCTCGATCGCGCCGACACGGAACGTTCTGCACGGCAAACGCAATTGGAAAGGCCTGCGTTGGTTTCTTGCCTCGCCGAGGTCGAATTGGAGGCGGTGGGCGGTGTCCGCTTGGAAGGTCGCTGCGCGCCAGGAAGATTGAGGGAGTGATAAAAAGACTCGGGCTTAAAGGGGTGCAAAAAAAACTGACCTGCGACAGGCTGGCTGGAGATCTAGGAGAATTAACTCTGGAGGATAAAAACTAGGCGGAAAACCCATCGACCGTATCCAAGGCTCTCTTCCAGAAAGCACAGTTCTGTGCTGTGTGACGGAAGGTGCCAGGCATTGAACGCCTTCCATCCTGATGCTACATATCCGATGGGACGACGGCTTGCTGTTCCCGCGCAAGCACGTGCAATCAATGCACCTCAAGCTCCAATATGTCCGGTGGAAGATGTTTCCGTCTTCTTCCACTGGCCGCCCGAACCGCCCAATCCAAGCCGAACCTCTGCTGCTTCTCTTGCCCGCACCCCTCCGCTAAATGGCACCTGGCACCATCTCCTTTTGCTCGGATTACTCATGCCAGGGCTTGGCGACAAGACCATGTTCCTAAACTCCGATAGCAGCCCCATGCAGCACGTGACATTTCGGCGACACTCATTGGACCAGACGGCGTCGCCGTGTCAATTGTCAACCGCGTGGAAATACCAGATTTATTTCCATGGAAGGCCCGAAAAAGGGTTGTAATGCAGAGGGCAATTTTTTTCACCAGCCCGCCAATGGAGCGTGATAAACGATCGCGGACAGGTAACGCCGCCATGGCGCATCGACGGCCTGCAACTCTGTCGACGTCGGAGTTGCCCGATTGGGACGAGCGCGTGGTGTGAGCCACAGACAGTTGATGCTACGCCGCCGACAGCTTGGGCCACCAACAACTTTGGGGGGTTTTCGGGAAGAGCAGCGGTATCTACGTATTCTTTCTGGGCGGCCCCGTGGCGAGTATATCTTGCCAGCTTCCCCTCCCGTTCATCATCTCGACACATCCAGCATCCTCATCCCGCCTTTGCTAAGCATTCTGCAAGCCCTGCTCCAGAAAAGCATCCATCTTCATCCCAAATCACCCATACCGCCTGGTTTTCCATCATAGCCAGCCTAACGCCAGCCCCCCTGGATCCTTCAAGCCAAACTCGCCCAGCCATGGACGCCAAAGCCACGCCAGTCTCCTTCACAGCCATCTCTCAGCCCGAGGCGCCGCATAAGCAGGGAAAGCTGTCCAGTCTGCTCCACGACATGCGCTCTTCCCTTAAGCAGGACAAGCAGAATGACAAAACCGCCAGCGACACCCGCATGTCCTTCGAGTCTACGGACACCATTGACGCCGTGAAGGACGGTCAGACAAGGACAGAATCGACCACGGGTGGTAAGCCACGTCCATGCCATACTTTCAGCTGGAATATCAGAGATATTAATCTTTAGTTGAATCCCAGGCCAATTGCGCGCAGTCGACGGCCACAAGAGATCAAGCCCCCCAAGCTCCCGCAAACAGCCCATGACCAACATGGAAAGACTCGCTGCAGGGTACGGGGCATGGGTCCCCGAGAGGACCATCGAGCCGTACGCAGCCCCAGCTCCACAAGAAAGCACCAAGGCCAAGGCTGCACCCGCCGAGGGTCGCCGGAGACAGGTTCCCTCGATGGACAGACTTCTGGCCGCCCAGGGCGGTTGGGTGCCTGAGGGGCGGCATTAGGAATGTGGTTTTGGGGGGTCCGTCTTCACGGCTCTTCTCCAGCCGGCGCGTCATCTCCAGGAGGACGGTGTCGACAAAGGGGGGCCCTGAAATTAAGGACAGTGGGGGAGAGGCGGCTGCGTCCAAGGAAATCCGGGGATATGGTGGTGGGTGCGGATTGGGTTTTTACGAGACTATCGAGGCTCTGGAGTACCACAGAATGTCTTGCGATCACATGCGGACGGAAGAGAGTGTCGGGGCCATGCGTTCATGGGCATGGCAAGATTCGAGTGGTATTATTATATTCTCCAGGCGGTGGATGCTCCGGATCGTGATGATAATCCCAAATATATCCAAAAAAGAGACAATGCAAACCCGGGGGGTAGAGGCCCAAAGTATCAAAACGCCGGCGCTAGCAAGAGACGAAAAAGAAGACAAAAGCCTAGGCCTGTGGAAGGCCAACATGGAGAGGCGCCGAAAGCCCGGGCCCGTAGAAAGACTAACGTAAAGAGGCGCCAAGGAGATAGCCATGGCCACATTATCATGTACGGTCATCAAGAAGCAGCTCGCTCGCGCGCGCCCTCAGCCAAGCGGCGTCAGGCCGCCCCTGGACGGCTTCTTCAGCTCGGCGAGCCGCTCGTCGCGCAGGCGCCAGACGCCCTTTGTCCGGCCGTCGTGCAGCTCCCAGTCGGTGCCCTCGGTCAAGCGGTGGAAGGCCTCGTGGTCCTCGCCCTTGGAGCTCGCAAACAACAGCGGCTCCCAGACCTCGCTGCGCTCCTCCTCGTCGGCGCGCATGCGGCGCTGCGCCTGCTCGAGCTTGGACTTCTCGGCCACGGCGGCGCGGCAGTCGCCGCCCGGGCCCAGGCCCGCGATGACGCCCGCCCAGGCGCGGCGCGACTCCCAGTGGTCCTGGTCGTCGAGGTCCGCGACCTCCATTTGCGCGGGCGCGTTCTCGGGCGCGTCGACGTCGTACCTCTCGACCAGCGCGCCCGTCCTGCCGCACTTGACCGTCCAGCTCTCGCTCCAGCAGCCCGCCGTCTTGAAGAGCGTCTTTTTGGGCTCCGACTTGTGGAATAGGCGGGCCTCGAACGAGTTGCGCTTGCCGCGCAGGACGCCGGCGCCGCTGAACCGGAGCTCCGAGACGTAGCCGGAGCTGGATACGATGTGGTAGGTGCCCAGGACCTCGGGGTACAGGCAGGCGCTGAGGAAGCCGCGGACCTTGACGTCGGGCAACGGGATCAGGTGGTCCTCGGCGTGCCGGTCGAGGCGCAGGACGGCGTGCCCGACCTGGCGGATGTTGACGCTGCCGTTGAAGGTCATCTCGACGCGCGCGTAGCCGTCGGCGCGCACGCCGTGCTCGGGCGCGCTGGCGATGTGCATCGCCGTGATGGGCGGGTGGTGGCTGACCTGCTCGGCGACCAGGCGCGTCGTCGTGCGGGTCGCCGTCGGCGGCACTGCTGTTGTTGCTGCTGCTTCCTTCTGGGTCTTCTTGTCGGGCTTGGTTTCTGCTGATGCTGCTGCGGCTTCGTCACCGTGGTCTGTCCACCCAGCCAGGAAGAGCTCGCCGAGGAAAGCGTTGAGCGGCTTCTTGATGCTGACGCCGGGGGCACCGGCGACGTAGACTTCGGGGCGCAGGGCGACTAGGACGAGGCGTTGAACCGCGAGGGCGCGGCGGGCTGGATCATCCTCGAAGGCGGGGGCTGTGAAGACGCGGGGCCGCTCGGCCCAGCAGTGGCCGACCTCGACGACCGACTTGGGCGCCAGGAAAGACGTGGGCGCCGTCACATTGGAGAGGTCGCCCTTGATGGAGGAGAGGAACTGCCGTGAGGTAGAGCCATTGTCAGCGGGTTTGACATCGCACGCCCCTGATATAGGATACAGGTCGAGCCTCTCTTGGAGCCCGAGCCGAGTGTAGCTTGCACGAGCTCCAATGGGTGAGGCTTCGTGCTGTTCGACTTACGCTGGCGAGCTCGCCGAAGCGGGCGGTGATGGACTTGGACTCCATGCTAGCGAGTTCGCTTGTGAACTGGGATCTTCTTTTCTTCTGTGGAATCCAACAAAAAAAACGCCAGACAACTGAGAACGAACAGAGAAAACTGCGACAACAATGCTCAAGTGTCTCTTCCTGTAATACTATATCGTTCAACAATACCCAATAATTAGCAGCAGTTCGGCTACGTAGCCGCGGGAGCAGCCAGGCCCCTTTTTGAAGAAGGGGATTCGCGGGGTGACGCGTTGCGATAACGGCGATAGGCCAGAAACAGCAAAAATGTGGGGGGCGGGACGGGAGGAGGGAACAGTGAAACGCGCGCTTCGGGTGATGGACGGCCTCCCTTGTTTGCCTCACGACCGTTTCAGCTCTGTGGTGGGGGGCTCGGGTTGATTGGGCTGCGGCACATTCACGACGAACCCTAAAGACGGGACTCGGGAGCTGCAGGAGGAAGCAGAGATTGACAGACTCACCTGGCTGGCGTCAACGGAGGACGGATGAGAAGACGAGTCGCTGTCAGGCCTGTGTGTCTCTTGCTGTCGACATGTGCAGGACCCGTCCTACATGTATGCACTTGACTTTCAAGGTTGACAGAAGTATGTACGGAGGAGGTAGCACTGCAAGTGGCCCGCCGCGAGGCCGGTATTTGTCTGCCCGCTCGCTCGCTTGTGAAGGGATGCCCGCCTACTCGAACCCGCTCTTGTGCAGCCCGCGCCGGCGGGCAAAATCCACAATCATATGTCGACCATCTTCGCAGCCCCCAAGCCTCACACACATTACGCACACCGCATTCGCACACGCACGCCTGCAGGGAGGCAGGATTTGGAGAGAGGGGGTGCCAGAATTAGCAGGCCGAGGCCTAGGCGGCACCGCTGATGATAGGATGGCGCAGCGAGCGGGATCCAATAAGATGGGACCCTTGCATGCACTTGACTGACGCAGGCGCAGAAAAAAAAAAAAAAAAAAAAAAAAAAAAAAAGAAAAAAGAAACATGCACGACAGCGCTGCTGCACGCACGGGAAGAAAAGGACGGCCGCCGCGGGCAACAGAAGAAAAAGCACGTGCGACTCGTGGAATTCGGTTTGGTTGGGACCACATAAGCACGCAGCCAAGCAGAAATGGAAACGAACCCCTCGTTGACCAAACCCACTGATTTGCTGGGTTATTCGGCACCTAGCGCTTCCGGCGGGCTGCGCCGCTCGCGAGTTCGTCAACCATCTGCCATCATCATTCGTACTCTCGAATCGGGCAGTAAACAAGCACGCAGCATGCGGACGACTAACTTGTCTGGCCGACGGCGCGATTGTCGACCCGCCGTTGCATCGAATCGGGGCCGGGTCCTGCACTCACTTTCGTTTGCCGTTTGGCGGGTGCAACCTCGTGAAGATAGGCCCTGTTTTGTTTTAGCTCGGCCGATGGAGCAGCAGCCAGAAGGCACTCGATCTCCTTGCGAAACATGTCCACTGCGACCACGTCACCGCTTCCCATCTTTGCTAACATCGCTGGGGGGTTTTTTTTTTGCACGTGGGGAACCGTTGCAAAAGCTTAATCGGCTTTTCAATTGTTCATCCGTCTGTCCGGAAAACGCGCTCCCCTCGCCAACATCTGCACAAGGCAAATGAATGTGACGAAGGGATTGGCGCGCTTGCTCTAGTAACTTTTCGTCCCTAGGGCGGGGAAAAGAAAAAGGGGTAGAACTGAAGTGGTTGGGGAAGTATATACACGTCGAAATGAAAAAGGTTCTCCGTCCCATATAACATCGCCCATCCCGGTTCCCATCCCGCCCTAGCGAACTCCCAACGAACGACCTTGTGTGTCAAGTGATCCGATGGTTTGACATGCCATTGACTTGGTCCAGTTTGTTGCGAGTAAGGAAGGAAAAAAGATAAGAGAAGACAATGTCGTCAAATGGGGAGGGATTGTGGTTTGACAACCAGCGCATCACCGCCAGGCGCCCTTTTGGCCGACATCTTGCGCCGCGCCGTTTCCGGGCTAAAACAGAAGGAAAAAACGGAAAATTGCTCAATGGCAGATGGGGAAAAGTGCTGAGTGACCGCGACCCTCGTGAGGGGGTCCAACAGCAGAAAGATGCAGTCCACCGTGGCGGGGACGAGAATTGGAGAAAAGGGGCATCAACGTCACGAAAAGAAAAGAAAGGAGACGGCTTGGTGTTGGCTTAGCGGGTGGGCGTCTGGCCGATGCTGCAAGGGAGGGAGCCAGGTTAGTTATCGCACGCTAAGGATCCCAAGATCATCACATGGCGCTGGGGGGAGCCATGGTTTTGTTGGGGAGAACTTACTAGTTGCCAGCAGGGTTGTAGCGGGCAACCACATAGACGCCGCCCTTGCCGTCGTCGGCGATGCCAAGGCCGACCTTGGTGGAGCTCTTCCAGATCATTTGAGCTGCGCGAGGGCAATGTCAGCGAGCTGGCCAAACAGAAAGCGCACGACGGGCGTGTCACACGAAGACCCCCGGGCGTTGCACGACGAGAATAAAATATCCGGTGTCACCGCATCGAGACCCGAAAAAGGGGTGTGATGTGCAATGCCCCGAGACCAAAGCGATGGAAAGGAAAAGGAACTTACTGTAGTGGCCGTAGGCGGCAAAGTCGCCCTGGCCGACGGGCTGGCCGTTGTACAGGCTGATCTCGGAGGCCCACGACTGGGCGGCGTTGGCGCAGGGCGTCTTGTCGTGCGACTGCCAGTACAGGTTCTCGCCCTGGTCGCCGCGCTGGCCGCTGGTCGAGTGCTGCAGCGACCCGACCGAGACGAGGTTCTGCGCCCACGACTTGGCGTCGGCGGCCAGGCCCGCGTCCCAGGCGAGCGGCTTCTGGCCGACGGCCGCGCGCGCCTGGTTGTGCTCGTCCAGCGCCTTCTGCTCGTCCGAGCTCAGGCCGGACGCGGGGGCAGGGGCAGGGGTGGCAGCCGGAGCCGGGGCAGACTCGACCTTGACCTCGGGGGCGGCGGGAGCCTGGACGACGGGCGGGGGAGTGGGGGTCGGCTCGGGAGTCGGCTCAGGAGCCGGCGGCGGTGGCGGCGGTGGCGGGGGAGGCGCCGGCGACGGCTCAGGGGCCTGGACGGTCGTGACGATCACCACCTTGTTCTCGGCCGGCGGCGGCGGCGGCGGAGGCGGGAGGACGGGCTCGGGAGTGGGCGACGGAGCGGCGGCCACGACCATCGGGGCGGCGGTCGTCGTGGGCAGGACCGACGACGTGGTGCAGGGGCGGTTGCTCTTGCGGAAGCGGCGCCCGCCCTTGTAGTAGGCCTTGCGCTCGCCGGGGGCGGACTCGTTGGGCAGGGCCAGCGCGCTGGTGACCAGCAGGGCCGCCGTGAAGAAAGCCTTGGTTGAGAACTGCATCGTGAAAGAAGTTGCGAGGAGGGTTGGGTATAATTTTTTCGTGCGGGTCGTTTGTCTAATCGTTTTTTTGCTGGTAGTCGGACAAGAACTATCGAGACAATGGATATTAAGGAGTGACTGTTGGCTCGGTGTAGTTGGCTCTTGCGGAAAGCGTCGAGCTTGGAAAAAGAGTGGTCCAGCGCTCTGCGCGACTTGGTTTGACAGAACGCCACGAAAAAGGAGTGAATAGGCGGTGATGGCCGTGTGCGCGGTGAGGGTAGAAAAGAGAGAAGGGGTGACATCCTGGTGTGGTGTGGAGGGCGACTTTCTTATAACAAGGTGAGGATCAAGGAGGATCTCCCTTGCCATGCGTACCCGCCCACCCATCCGTTCCTCGTCCCTGCGCCCCTTGGGGGAACCCACCACCACACCTCGGCCGACTGTGCGGTCGCAGCCAAGAGGGAATGGAACATGGGCAGGGTCTCGTCCTTCGAGGCCCGCATGCCCATTCTCTCCCCCATGTTCCGTTTTTTTTTTTTTTCCTTCCTTCATCGCCGGTAGTTGGCAGGGCGCTAAATTCGCAAACGACGCAGCCGCTCGCTGTGCAGCAGCAACTTTTTCCGACGCAGAGACCAGTTCGTCCGACCACCCAACCAGCAGGGCGAAATCCGTTGGTCGGCAAGGGGGACCACCCCGGCAAACGGACGGGGGTCGTGATTAAGGCCAAAGTCACATCCGCCCCACGTTTCACGCAAGAGAAGCTCGTAGGCACCAGCTGGGCGAGAGCTGGGCTTTTCGGACTTGTGCGCCGGCGTCGTCTGTGGCGACGACGCAGGGGATGCACAGAAGGCCAAGCCGGCGAGCCTTGGGTTGAGAAGCTGAACCTCACATTTGGGAGTGTCCTTGGCCCCCGCCGCCTGTGCCAGGCCCAGCACGCTCCTTCGTGGCGCCGAAGGAGCGACGTCAGACTGCCAGTGTGCCGGCGACCACGACGACGATCTTTGCCGCGGGCAGAAGGTGGCCGGGTTTGCTTCCAAGATTGCACCAGATGGGAAAGGGCTGGACGTCCTCGCAGCGTCATCAATCTAGCCGCCGCCGATAAACAACCCGAGTGGATCGACAGGCTGGAGACTGGAGACTGTCGTTTGCGCGCTGACAGCCTTCACATTGATTGAGCTTGTTAAAATCACGCATGGTGATAGGCAATATCGAATTTGCGCACCTTGGCCTGATGGGAGCCTTTTTTTCCTCGAGTCGGATCGTCCCTGGCCCTTGCAGCCGTGGCAGAGGAATGGGATGGCAGGACTCAAAACATTGGACGGCAAGGCCTCTACCCCTATTTTCGTGGCGGTTTCACCATGGATCCACGAATGCAAGCATCTGTCAGGGGCAAAATCGGCAGGGGTCAACTCAAAAAATCAAGACGAAGCCCCGCACCAGCGCCGCTGACGTAAAGTCGCCGGCGATCGCGGATTGGGTGAGGGAAAAAAAGGAAATATGTCACTTTATTTGGTGCCCAGAAACCGTGGAAAAACAGGCGAAGGATCTCGCATGCAGGTCGGAGGCCGGTACCTGGAATGGGACTCCCGGCGTGGAGCTGCTTGGCAGGGCCCGTGCCGCTTCACCTCGCCATGGCGGGATCTGCGGCTGACAGGCGAGACGTGCTAAAAAAGAAATGCGGATGGAGGGAAATGTGATCAATCTCCTCGCTTGCGCAACGCTGCGATGGCGCAGGGCTGGTGAGACTCGAATCGCATCGAACAAACAACACCTCAAAAAAGCGAATCTTAGAATCCAGGCGCAGCAAATCGCGACAGGGACGGGGAGCATGGCTTTCCTCGATCCCCGCTCGATAATCTGGCAGAGTGCGGGAAGACCCTGAAGGTCCCGCCCATCGCGTTTCACCCCCGGCACTTCTGCTCGCTGGGCCACGGGGAATAAGATTGACATTGCACCCTTGGGCTGGGAAAGTCCCAGGAGCCCGTCGAACTCTGGGGTCACTGTCAGGGCAGCATCCAGGCAGTTCGATATTGAATGAAATGAAAGGAAGGCCGTTTTCCCTCCTTCTCATCAAAAAGAAGCCATGCCCACCACAAACGCGGATTCCGTCCGCCTGGAAACGAAGGCCCCCGACGACCATGGACGCAAACATGGGGTTTCACAGTGCGGCTGAGATTTGATGATGCATTTCCAGGTTTCCCGTACCACACATGCAGCGCATCGCAGCGTCGGTTCGACCAACAAGTACGACCAGCGCAACGCGGCCTTCGGGTTCGATCCCGACACCACCCCAGCGCATGGCCATCCCGACTGGCCGTTCCAAATTGCCAACGGGTGTAATTTGGCGGGTGGCCGAGTCCGATGCGCGCCACCACCTGAGAGTATCACTTACTTGCACCACGCTGATGGGACCAACCAACCCGGTGGGGCTTTTTTTTTTTTTTTTCTTCTTCTTCTTCAGTTGGTCGTTGCTGAATTGCGCAAACACAAATAAACCCCTCAAGGGTCCAAGCCAGTGACCGCCCGCCCGGTGCTCGCACGGCCTTGTCCAGAACCACTTGAAATCCCGCCCACCTTGTTGGCTCGTTGGTTCTGGTTCTGGAACCCGCTAGGTATCTTGCATCTTGTCTGGGCCAACCTGCTGGGATACTCTTCCAACCTTATTATTCCATGGAATCCCTTTGCCCTCATTTCCCTGGCAGGTTTGAGGAAGCAGGGTGGCTGGGCATCTTCCTCCTCTCCTCGCCTCTCCTCCCGGATATTACACCAATCGATTCTCTGGGCCCTGGCAGCAAACCTCGGGTCTAGATGTCTTGGCTCAAGATGCCTTCCTTGGTCAGAAGCCCCGGTGCCCAGCCGTCCAGTCCAGCTCGCCTTTCTCTCTAATTTTCCGTCATTTCCTTGGCCGGCCTGAACGTCAAGTTTCGTGCACTGCCACCGGCGCCTCTAGGCGACAAAACCGGCCGGCCCAAGCCAGTGCGTTGCGCCCCGACCAGTTGTGATGTGCACGTACGCCCTTGTCGGGTTCAGCCTGGCCTTTCTGGATCTCGATAGATCGCCAATGATCATCCCGTGCGTTTTTGCTTGTACTTTTGTCCAGTCGATCACTCTGCCCCGTTGGGGATGCGCAGCGGCCCAAGCACGGCGGAACGTGCTCAGACAGGCTTCTAGAACAGAGAAAGCTGGGCACCCAGCACAACGCAGCGCATGGCTCTCTCGTTCCTCTGCTTTGTGCGCACGCGTCCTCGGTCGGCACAGCCGAAGGACACCAACTCAAGTTGAGCTCGCCCTGTGCGGCTTTCTTCATTGCCGTACGAGTAGATGTGCTGGCCACCGCAAGAAAGCCCGCCGGCCTCCAGTTCGTCGTGGCCCTAGCCTGGAACTAGCACTGATGATCACCCCAAAGGCAAGATCCGGTCCGCAGGCCAGTCCCCTGCGCTTTCGTATCCAATGCGGCGCAATCTGTCGGACTAACGCGGCGGATGCTGCCGCGTCATACCGTCCTCTCAGCCACCACAGGACAGGCGGCCAGGCATAGAAAGGCAAAGCGTGTGCCTCCACATCCTACCACCACATTGAGCCGTCCATCGTCAACCCATCCGTCGGCCCGTATAAACCGCTTATCCACTACGTAGCTTCTTCCATCTACGGATTGCACTCTTGTAAATCTCTCCCGGCTCGGGGCCTTATTGCTCCGAGCTCTCGCGTCCGCCCGCGGTTGCCGAGGAGAAGAAGCCTGCTGCTCGGTCGCGGACGAGACAACGGGGTAGGTCGACGGTGTAGTGGTGGTTGACCTGCGTTTACTTTTGTGCACATGACACAGGTGTTCGGGGCCCTTGCGTGAATGGAGAAGATGCTGCCCCTTTTCGCGTGATCTCCGCGCTGCTCTAGACGCCAGTAATCTGGTAGGCTCGGCGGCGCAGGCTTGTCCCACCCACAGCGTAGCTTCTGGGCCATATCGCAGACTTTGTCTCCCCCGACAGTGATGAAGATATTGCGGCGATGGAGGGACAGACATTACCGCGCTGCACCCGTAGCGTCGGGCATAGACTTTAGGTTCGTGATGGGGTCGATCATATGCCAGTCCAGCGCGAGATGAACCCGTTGACGGAAAATTACTACATACACCCATACAGACGACCACTGGGTAATCTGCATCCGACATGCTCAGCAGTCGCGTCTAAATATCTGCCTGAGGTAAGCAACATCGACCAGAGTTAATAGCACAGGCGGAGGGCATAGATCTCGCGTCCCTTGGCGGCGCAGTCGGCAAGGACCATCGGATCCCCTGATTGGCACTCTGACGACGCTTTTTTTTTTTTTTTTTTTTTTGCGCTGAGCGTGTCATTGTTTTTGGTCCTCGAGTACGCCCGGCTGGCTAACAGGCGCGCTGATATTCCAACGGATTGGTGTAGTTGGAAGGGTGGCAGTCTGATTCTCTTTGGATTAGGAATATCGTAACTGTATATATTGTCCATATCTATGATGGATCACATTCCCTCCTGCCGTCAACCTTAGTAGAAGCACGCGCTGCATATCCCAGGGGTACCCTTTATCGATGCGACCTTGACTTAGGACCATGACACTAGCTAGAAGCATGCGAGATACGATGGTGTGTCTCGCGCGATGTGTATATAAACACATTCGGACGCCTTTCTTCGTCCTTGACCCAGCCTTTTCTCAGCAGCAGTGCAGCCACCCCTTCCATCCCCTCAACCACATCGAGAGGCCAGCCCATCCAAGCCCATCAATGGCAAGCAACTTGCCCTTCACTTGCAGCCCCCCAGAGCGGGGCCAATATCCCGCCAAGATGCACTTCACCGCCCCCATCCCCTTGACCACCACGGCCCTAGCCCTAGCCCTCCCGTTAGCGCTAATTGGCAGCCGGCAAGGCGGCGCAGGCCAAATTCTACATGGACACGGCCTGCGCCGCCTATCAGGGCGAGACTGTGGCCTGGTGGAACAAGATCCCCCGACGGACGCGCAGGCAAACCGCCGTCAGTCCGGCGACTGCCCCAGCTCGACATGCCGGGCAACGCAAAGAGCCTCAACACCGCCGGCGTATGGAAGTTTGACAAAGATAGCATAGGGCCCGGCTAGTGCGTGTTTTGCGACGGGTCGGCTGCCAGGGCGCGGCCAGTACGTCGGTGTTCTGCCCGGGCGGCAGCAACTGCGTCCTGGCGCGCAGCTCCCAGAGCATCTTTTGTGGTAAAGCGCGAGATTCGGCGTTTTTCCTTGATCTGGAGTTTTGTAAGCCGTGTATATGTGGCTGTTGGGCGTTGTCGAGAAGGAGAGCCAGGAGACGGTGCCCATCAGTCCGTATGATACGACCACAGCACCGCCGTCGTCGCTCGCGCCGCAAAACCCTGCCAGTAGGATGGTCCTCTCGTGTCAAAGAGCCAATAGGGACAGTAAACGGATGGCAAACGGGCCTGGTTGTGCCTGTTGGACTTGGGCCCCAAAGGAGCCCCTGGGAGCTTTCGTTTATCGCGCTTCAGACAAGCATTTTCCTTCGTTCTTTTTCGGTCCTATCGAATTCTGCTGGCTCGCCGGACCAAACAGTATTTAGTTTTGGTGATCCAGAGCCCTTCGGGGCGATCTGGTTTCGAAAATGCCGTATTTGCATCCTTGAGCCGCCCAATTCTTTGCCCGCATCGCGAGATTTTCGCACGGCCGGTCACGTGCAGGCCTGGGACCCCTACATTGTACGATGTCTGCCAGCCTGCTGATCATCCTCGAGGGCAGATAGACTTCACGGTCGAAGTGAGTTCGGTGCCAGGCCAATCATAGCGTGTGGCGCCTCGAGGGCGCAGTCCGGCATCGGCGGTGACAGCATGGCAAAGAATACTTCTCGAGTCAAAAAACTGGTCTCGGGAGGCTTGCGCCAAAGGCGGCTTGACAGCCGGTTGGAACCGCGGTTCTGCATGGCCGTTGGGAGCGGTTGCGGCCCGGACGGTTTCTGGTTCAATCCAACGCGTGTTTTTATCACCGAGACGCCCCGACGAGGCCTCAGTTGCCTTTTCTGGCGACTGTCGGGAAAGAGCGGGAGTCTCAGGGGCGGGGACCCACTCAATTGTATCGTTTAGGTGCATACCTGATCCGTAGCCATGCGTCTAACCGTTATGCGGCGCTGCCGGCGCATGTGACGTCGCGCAGCTCTCGCGCCAATTCCAACCTCGCCAAAGAATCGCAATCGCTTCCGCGCAGACCCAAGCGACCAACACCGCCTCGACCACCCTCCACAACGGCGCAATTCCTCTTGGTTCCGGCTGCCGAAGCCGGCAAAACCACCAAGATGTCTAGGAGACCACCCAGAGGAGAATACATTGAGACGGTAGAGAAATTCTCCCCCGCGTTGCTCCGGGTGGACGCCCGTTTGGCACCCAGCACACAGCGGTCTTTGCGCGCCCCACAGATGGAGGCCAAACTCCCCACGTCCTAGACACTAACACAGCTCCAACCCAACAGGACTCGGGCAACAAGGTGTCGCGCAAAGCCATCCTAGTTGGCACGCAGAACATCATGCTCGGCGGCAAGACCGTCATCCAGCCCGAGGTCATGATCAGGGGCGACCTGTCACGCACTGCCCCGTCGTCTTCGTCGTCGTCCTCTGCGGCTCCAGCCAGCAATACCGCCGTCACTGTTGGCCGCTACTCCTTCCTGAGCCGTGGTGTCTTCCTGCGACCACCTGGCCGTATCTACAAAGGGTTGGCGATTTTCCTGACCACCCCTATTCCGGTTCACTCTGTTGCCTCCATGTATCCAGTCCCGGCTGACCACCCTGCATAGAGCCTTCACGTACATGCCTCTGCGCATGGGAGACCATGTCTTTGTGGGCGAGAGGAGCGTCGTCCAAGCTGCCACCATCGGCAGTCACGTGCACATCGGTCACAATGTCGTCATTGGCGAGTTCGCTATCATCAAGGACTACGTTCGCATCCTCGACGGCACCGTTGTCCCCGCCAACACGGTCATCCCCAGCTTCAGCATAGTCGCTGGCCAGCCGTCGAGGATCATCGGCGAGGTGCCCGAGGGAGATCACGAGGCCTTTGAGCTTAGAGAGCTCTACAGGACTGTCGGCAACAACCCCCAGCCGGCTGCTGTCTGATCCACCTTTGCGGGGCGGTGTCCCTTCGATGTTAGATACTCAGAATCGTCCTGATGGGAAGGGGTTTTGCGGAACCCCGGGAACGCCCTATTCTGAGGGCGGGTGAGACTCGGGGACGGGGCCTCGGAATAGTATCTCAACGCCCCTCTCGGCGTTCCGAGAGCGAGGCCTCTGAGGCCTCCAGAGTTTCTCTGCGCCGGTGCTGCTCCGAGCAATCTGTGCTCTGACAGTGTACATCCTCCATTGGGCGTACCATTCTCTCCTCGAGGCTGGATGCAACCATCATGGCAGAGATTGGGAGGTTGGGAAAGCCTATATCGAGTCACATCATAGACTTTACCGAGTTCTGAGGCGTTGAAACCGGCGAGGAATAGAAGTCAAGGCTCTGAGTTTGATAGTTGTGGAGTTGAACGTTGGGCAACTGTTGGGTAGTCTGCTCAACGGCCGGTACAGCAGCCACAACCAGAAGTCTATTCCAACGGTAACCGCTGATTCCTACAGTAGATGTCGCTGAACAACCAAAGTATACGGCCCCGTTAGGGTGCTCTAGGCACTATGCCGCACTGCCAAAGTACGAACTAGAACATATAAGCGCGGACATTTCCCAGCTTTGGAATCTGGAATTCGAAAACTTCTGAACCAGAACACACTCCTCAGAGAGAATTGCCGTCACACCGCAGCTTCCAGCAGTCAATCAGCACGCACCGCCGCTCTGCAATCATCATCGTCGTCATCACCAGACCGACCTCAGATACCTTGTTCAGCTGGAACTACCATCCTCTGATCAAGATGAGCTCTTCTACTACTGGCAACAAGATGAGCTTCGCCAATCGCGTCGCTAAGGCAAAAGCGCGCAACGCCTACCGCCCCTGGGCCGCCCAGGGCGCCCGTGGTAACGCGCGGTCGGGACACGCGCAGGATGGCAATAAAAGGAAGTCTCGCAAAGCGCGCCGCAATAAAGGCCGCCGCAAGAACTCTCCTCGCCTCCAGGGCTGCACGACCAACAGGTCCTCTGCTCACCCAACCCCGGAAAAAGCTGACTCCATCATGGAGGACGCCTTCCCCATCACTGCCTCGTCGCTAGCCAGCACCCCCCACCGGTCTCCTCAGAGCATAGCTCCGGCTGAAGGGCAGGCCGTCGATGAGGTTGACTCGCTGTGCTATGCGTTCGATCTGATGGACATCGATCCTCCTGTTCCACCCTCTGAGCCGGACTACGAGCCAGAGCCGATGGAGGTCGATCAGCCCGAAGTCACAATCACTACTGACGAGGGCCCCGTCGCCAATCTGGACGAAGTCAAGTCGCAACAGGTGGCGTCGGAAGGAAGGCGCTCCCGCACTGGAAGAGTGGCGAGCCCCTTCGCGGCTGAGGTGCTTGCCGGTCCCTCATCCTCCTCGCAAGAGGCTGGCATGCAGGCAGACGCTGTGCAGCCTCAAGGCAAGGCCAAGAACAAGAAGAAGAACCAACCGCTCAACAAGCACATGTCGGCCTGTCTGGACGGCCTCCGGCAGAGCTATCCCGACGTGTTCCTGAGCCCGGCTACGGCGCACGCCCGTGCTGTCGCTGCTGGTGCCGGTACCGCCTCTGACCGCTATCGCAGAGTCATGCGGGAGCCCGTGCAAGCCCCAACCAGCAAGAGGGATCCAAGCCCAGCGCCTCGCAGAGCGACCCACGACAAGGTGGCGTCGTCTCTCGTGGCTGACTGCTTCGGCCCTCGCTTCTAGGCTCGGTGAACCCTTCGCGGGGGGATCCGCGGCGCTCTGTCGACCACAGACATCGCCGAAGGCACGCTGTCGCTAATACCGCTAGCCACACTGCCGCCAGAGCAAACCACACCCAAGAAAAGGAAGCCGTTAAACCAGACGTGCTCTCCTCCTACCGCAACGACCCCACTCATCTCCTGCAAAGAACTGCCTAAGCGAAGCGTTCGGGAGACGCCGGTGAAGCCAAGAAGCCTGACACGCTGGCGAGCCGTGCACCCTGGAGTTCGTCCACCCTATCGGGTGTCGCTCCCTTTGCCTGTCCACAAAACCCCGTGGCTGGCATCGTACCGATCACGAGTCTTCTCCACTCCTCAAGTCCTCCCGGCCCTCTACCACAAGGGTTCGCAGGCAGACTCTCCACCGTGTGATCTAGCGAGGTGTCCTGATCCTCGTGAACTCTCTCCACCAAGAAGTTCGGGACGTAGGCGCAATGAAGCCTTCGTGAACCAGAAATCCTACGTCGCTCCGCAGAAGCACTAGGTCGGCATAACAGAAAGTCACTACTGTTGCGGGTGCCGTATCACTATCTGTCGCTCCACAAGCAAAAGAGCAATCCAGAGCAAAAGACCCCCAGCCGCAAAGCAAACGACTGCCGCTCCCCACTACCAGCCGCGGAGACTAGCCATCTCTCGACGCTGACGAACAAGCTACTCCCCCACTACCAGCCGCGAGCAGACTAGCCATCTCTCAACGCTGATGATCGATCAGGCGCGGAGGCTCGCCACCTCTCGACGCTGAAGAACAACCACACACAACCACTGCCAGCCCGCGGAGACTTGCCATCTCTCGACGCTGATGCACAACCAACCACCATCCCAGCAGAGCAGAGCCTTGCAAACTCTCGCCGCGCTGATGCCAGCAATAAGAAGCGGAGATACGGTAGCTCGTTCTCTAGCCACCGCTGATGACACTCCCCACTGCCGGCCGCGGAGACTCTCCATCTCTCGACGAGCCGATGAACATCCTTCCAGCCGACGCAGAAAGAGCCTGGTCAGCTCTAAGTCACGCTGATGCCAGCCGCAGCCAGAGACTTGCCATCTCGTGCCGCTGATGACACCCTCTACAATACTCGGTACCGACGATGATGACACCCGTCGCTGCTGCTGCTCTCTCGACACCTCGACATCCCTCTCTCTCTTCATGGCAGGGTCTGTATGCAAGGAGGAAATTTGCTTTTGCTGTTCCGTTCGCGTTTCCGTTGTTTCGTTCTGGTTTGAAGCGTCGTTGTTTTCTTCTGTTTTGAAGCGTCGTTGTTTCGTTCTGTCTCGAAGCATTGTTGTTTTGTGCTGTTTTGCTTGCTTTTACGAAAAAGAAAAGGGGTGACCCACCAAAAACATCTGCTGTTTGTCGTTGTCGTTTCTTTGTCTGTTTTGTCGCTGCTGTCGTCGTCGTCGTCGTTGTTTCTGTTGTCTTTTGCTTTTCCAAAATGAGAGGGGTCAACCCTCAAAAAAAAAAAGACGAAAAGAAGAAAAAAAAAGTCTGCTGTTATTCCCTGTCCTGTTTGTCTGTCCTATTGGTCTGTTCTCTTGGTCTGTTCTCTTGGTCTGTTCTCTTGGTCTGCTCTGTCGTTGAGTTTGTTGCTCAGTTCAGTTCTGCTGTCTTGTTCTGCTGTCCTGCCGTCTTGTCCTCATGATTTGTCCTCCTGTCTTGTTATGGCGTCTTGTTCTGTTTTATTCACTGGATTTCTTATTTCATTAGACGGTCTAATCACTGGGCTTCGCATTTTCCACTTAGCTGATTCACTGGATTTCTTATTTCATTAGACGGCTTAATCACTGGGCTTTGTCCACTTAGCTGATTCACTGGATAGAAACTGTCCATTTAAACATGCTCCCATTTCCACCCCTTCACCTAAAGCACTTCCCTAAACCTCATCTTCCCGCTTCACGGCTTCCTGCCAAGTAGCGCGCCATCCTGTCTTTCCGGAACTTTCCGATGCAGTCGTTGATGGACAGCTTATACCAAAGTTGTGACTCGCCGACGAAAAGCTCGTGCATGTCTCGTTAAGTAACTGTTAGTTCTGACACTAACACCGGCCTTGATCTCTGTGTCCGTATAAACGACCCGGACGAGGACCGGACGCTGACATTAAGCTTTATTATATGGGCAAAATCTGTATGGGACAAAATTAAAGAGCCAGGTGGACTCCAAACCGTTAAAGTCATCCTCCTCGTGGTGGAAAAAGGTGCTGGACACACCCGAACGGAGCATAAAGCTTCAGGGCAGGTTTGGTGGTAAATTGTTTTTTGGTTTTTTGTTTTTTGCTAGTTTTTTGGTGCTTGGAAACCCCTTTACCAACAAGTGCATTTAAAAGCTTAAAACGTTTGGTTAAAAAAGAACTAATTAACAGTTAAAATTTTGTTTTTATCAAGTTTTGCAAAAATTACATCAGATTTAAATTCGGAAAAAACCGTCGGTTTATAGCTTTTGTATGGAAAAAACAAAAAACACCTTTACCACCAAACACGCCCTCATAGTAGCGGATGCAAAAATCCAGTGATAGTAAATGCAAAAATTCAATAAATGGAAAAGTCCAGTAAGTACAACGACTGTTGGATTGCACTGGCCTGTGCAGGCAATCGGCAGAGCCCAGAGAGAGTCGGATCCTCCGGTCCCGTGATCTCTGATCACGGGATCCGAGGACCCGCAAGCCCGCGGAGGCTGGGAGCAGGGGAAGGGCCCTTTGGTGATCTGGATCATGTATATATAGCCTCCCTTCTGCTCCCTCTCTGGCAGATAGATCCCTTTCCTCTTCGTGCACAATAGATTATGATTCCTCTGATATAAGGGATCATTGTTCACCCTGTTTTGGAGATCTCCGAGCCCACAGGAGTACATACTCCTACCAACAACGACCTTGGTAACGAATGCAAAAATTTAATTAATAGGAAAATTTAATAATCAAATGGGATAGCAACTATTGGACCTCGTTATCCGCCGCATGCATTCGGAAGGACTTGAAGGATTAGGTATCACGGGACCCTCGATCCCGGAGCCCGAAATCCTCGGGGCTCGAGCAGGAAACCGGCTTTTCCGTAGTTTGTC
>JNVV01000023.1:137082-178255 GCA_000733355.1 Falciphora oryzae
CCGAACTCCGTGTGCCTTGGGCTTGCCCCTTGGTTTGATTTTGTTAGCCGCCTTGATAGCAACACGTAGCCTAGTGTCAAGCTTAGGTAGCGCTAGCACGTCGTATGCCCCCTGGGAGGCAGGGACTGGTAGATCCCGACTTACCGACGTTAAATAGACTCTCTCTCTCTCTCTCTCCAATTCTGACTTGTGCAAATTGACTCCTGACCAATTCTGTGTAGGGTAGATGTGCAGGGTAGACGAGTCAGTGCGACCCACAACGGCTGACTTGGGTGCCTAGGCATCCTACAGGGGCTACAGGCCACCTTTAGGCTTTCGGTAAGCGCTATAGATGCTGTAAGCCACCCCCGGGTACGCTATAAGCCCTGCCCGCTACTCCTGTGCACAACCCCACAACAGTACAGGGTAGATAATCTAATAAGGGTAGTACATGGTAGGTTGGGCCTATGCACCCAACCTAAGCTAAATACATTAGTTCTTTTAACAATAACTTTTATGTAACGGGGTTGCCTGCAGCGTCGCCTGCAGGGGCTCCGGGGCTTGATATAC
Source organism: Falciphora oryzae (assembly GCA_000733355.1). Classification (NCBI taxonomy): domain Eukaryota; kingdom Fungi; phylum Ascomycota; class Sordariomycetes; order Magnaporthales; family Magnaporthaceae; genus Falciphora; species Falciphora oryzae. The sequence continues at coordinate 137,632 of JNVV01000023.1, forward strand.
AGTGGTGCCAAAGGGTTCAATCACGGAGTGATTAAACTGTTGGATCTTTTGGTTTATGTGGTGGAGTGGCTAAACTCTGGCCCACCCCCTTACATTTTAAAACTTCCGCTATTAACGATTGTTTTATTTAGCGCTAATTATTTTCTTTATTTCGTTTGTAAATATTGTATTTATAATTACCCAGTATATAGCTATCAATAAGCTTCCGTTTTTATTAGCCCTGACCGTTATCCGCCTTTTTGACATTTTCGCGTCCATTATGTCGATGTAAATTTTCCGCAACATTGAGCTTTGCCTCGACCTGTCAAGCCTCCCTAGAGGGCTTAGTGCTTACCCCCGCGTCTTCAGGTCGTTCTTTTTCCTTAAAAGCGCAGGAGAGGCGTGCAGGTCCAGTGGACCGGTGACAAATAAGTCGGAGCACCCCCTGTCCGGCACCCCCCCTTTCCGGCACCCCGAATACATACAAACTACTACTTTTTCAAACAGCAATTAAAAATCGTATAAAAATCGTACAAATGTAAACGTTATATTATTCGATAAGCAAAAAAAGGGCTTTTAAATGGTATAAATTCGAAAAAGTGAATTTAAACGTATGCTTTATAAATTAAAAAAAAAGTAAAATATTACAAAATGTTAACGTTTGCTAATAAATTATACGTATTTTATAACATTTAAAAAACGTTAATAACTTTTTATTTGTATAAGATAATAATATGCGTTAAATTGCATTATATATATAAAATCACGGGTTTTTACGTAACGTGGTTCACAAGCGAGTGGCGCACACAAGCGAGTGGCGCACCCACACCCGACCTTTAGTCAATCGACGCGCATACCAACCCAACAACGCCAGCAATCCATTCAAACTACTCAGAACTATATACATCGGACATTTCTACTTCTTCCTGACAAGTGCGCGCATTATATCCGGTTTTGCCGCACGTGCTATATCGCCGACGGGTTGTCGTCGCCCTCCTTTTTTGGACCCCATGGTCGCGCATTTCTTACTATAACTATCCATCCAGCTCCTGCTGGTCCAGAACATCTCGTACCTCGTCGATGGTAAGTGACCCTCCAAATCGGACACGTGTTTTTTTGGCCCTCCAGCGTTTGCTTAGTGCCTCGTTCGCCCTTCGTAGCTTAAAGCACTTTTTTTCCAAAAGGTTGACCCGATACATGATTGCTTTTGCCTTTTTCGCAAATTGGTCCACAACCGCTAGCATGGATATCGGAAAGCTGCTTTAGTAATTAAAAATCCGAGTTTTGATATGTTCGGATTGCGAAATTGCTTCCCTAACTGTCCGGGGGGTTTTGGAAGTCCACGGCTTAGGGTCGTTTAAGGGCGTCCTCGGGGGGGTTGGAATCCGTAGCCTTACATCCAGCTTTTCCAAAACCGAATCCGGGTTAAAAAAAGTAAAACCAGCCCCTCGGAAGCCTTTTTAAATGTTTTTTTTGGTTATAAAGTTAAAAAATGCCGCTTTAAACGCCGAAAGGAATTCGACCTTAGTTACGTAGCTAACGTGTAACCTTATCAGGTTTTCGATTTGTTAACCGTACGCCCGCTTTATTAGGCCGAAACACCCGACGTCAAACGGCTAAAGGAAGTAAAACGAATGCGGAGGTATGCAAAGCGTAATAATGTTATGTTTTTGGCAATAAAGCTTGAAATCCGTCGAATGGTGGCTTTCGTATCCGTCCAATATTAACAGACGATGGGTGCCTTTCGTACGCGATACAGTGTGTTTATCGAAATGCTGAATCCATTCTAGGCCGAGCTCGTTCGTAATCCACCCGTTGGAACTTGTTGCGATAACCCAATTACGTAGGAGGTCGGTTTCCGAGTACCAATTGGCTAAATGGTACTACCTTTTGACGATAATGAAAGGAGGGATCGCCTAACCGCAACAGTTGACCCCTTGGATAATTGTAGCCCATTCCCGATTGCCAAGCTGGACCAGCTTTGCTTTGCTACGGCCTTCCGATGTTGTAATAACTATAACGGCGGCGATTATGCCTATAAGGAAGCCGGTTTCGTCGAAGTTGTAGATATCGTTATCTAAAATGCCATATTTGGCTACAGTGTTCCGTACAAGGTCGAACCATGCAAAAACGAGCTTGGGATTTTCGCATTTGGCCCTTTGGTAGTCGTACTTTCGAATCCAACGCGTACCAAGCTCCGCGCGGCGTTTGACAAAGTTCGCGACCCAGTTTTGCCAACGGCGCGCGCGTCGCGTTCGGCGAGCAGTCGGTTGGCCATATCTTTAATACCAAAAAGCCGGGGAGGAAATGCGCGAGAATCCAATTCGAGTATGTATTTAATAAGCGCCTCCTTTTCGGATTCCGTTAATTTCCGGGAATTGGGTATGGTATCGCGTTGAGCAGGTCGGCCAGCGCGTTGGCGACGCAGCGTGGTTTCGGGAACGTCGTAAACTTTAGCTGCCGAACGCACATTTAATTGTGCGTTAGATTAAATCGCCCGTAAGGCAAGAACAATCCTAGCTTCGGTAGATGTCGACGCCATTTGTGGTTGTTAAGGAATTGAGGTTGGAAGTGGGAAACGCGAGTCGCGATAGAAAACGCGCCACTCGCTTGTGTGCGCCACTCGCTTGTAAACCACGTTATATAATTTATATATTACATAATTTATATATTTACGGAAATATTTACTAACTTTACAGTGTATTGCACAGTGCGAATGACTTTTAAGGAAATTTGTAAATAAAAAAATTTAAAAAAATTTATATAAAGGTAAAATTTTAATATATTATATTATTTAGTAACGTGGTTTATCACCGAGTGGGTCATATTAGCGAATGGGTCACTCCAAATCTCATACTAAACGCTGTTTTTTTAATTAAATAACTCGCCCAATTTATAGTTAAATTTTACTAAAATTTAACACGTTATATTTAAATATATAGCCGATTTTATAATAAATTAATAATATTTTTCTTATTACTCCTTTAGGGTTAGTTTTCAACACTGTGTATTACACAGTGTTGCGCACTAACACAAAAAGAGTAATAGTAAAAATCGAAGAAAATTAAATTAAATTCCCTATTTAGTTGAATATAACTTCCCTAAAGTTGGTAAAATTTAAGCGTAAATTGGACGAGTTATTTAATCGAAAAAAAACGCCGTTTAATACGCATTTTGCACCTGGCCCACTCGCTTGTGTGGCCCACTCGCTTGTAAACCACGCTAATAAAAATCTGGAAAAATAATTATAAAATCGGTTATATAGTTAAATATAACATATTAAATTTTGGTAAGATTTAATTATAAATTGGGCGAGTTATTTCGTTAAAAAAAACCGCGCCCAGTATGGGATTTTAAAATGCACGACTCGCTTATATGCGCGACTCGCTTATAAACCACGTTAAATTATATACGTAAAAACCCGTGATTTTATATATATAATGCAATTTAACGCATATTATTATCTTATACAAAATAAAAAGTTATTAACGTTTTTTAAATGTTATAAAATACGTATAATTTATTAGCAAACGTTAACATTTTGCAATATCTTACTTTTTTTTTAATTTATAAAGCATATGTTTAAATTCACTTTTTCGAATTTATACCATTTAAAAGCCCTTTTTTTGCTTATCGAATAATATAACGTTTACATTTGTACGATTTTTATACGATTTTTAATTGCTGTTTGAAAAAGTAGTAGTTTGTATGTATTCGGGGTGCCGGAAAGGGGGGGTGCCGGACAGGGGGTGCTCCGACTTATCACGACAGTCACGTCACACCGTCCGCTTTTTTTTTCTATCCCGTTACATCGAATTGTTACCCACCATGCACCTTTTGTCAACACAGCCCACAACCAACCCCTTAGCAGCGCTGGAACCTGACACATCGACGCTTGTGACGGGCAAGGCTTCGTGCCGACTACTTGCCTCATATGCCCTCCCTCCAGTGTTCGCATGGCAATGTGATTTCCCAAGAGTTCGGTTCTACCAGTGCGAGCACAAGTGCGAGCCGCTTCATAGCGTGGAAGAGCGGCTTTAACAGCCTGGTGGCCCTGTCAGGGAGCGGTGCAGGAGGCAACTATGTCAGCATGTCAGCCCTCCATCCTTCCGAACCACATTTTAAAAGTGCACCTTCCATGCTTTGGTTTACACCATCTGCCACCGCAAAGCGTGACAAGGTGAGAGGCCACCCACACTCGCAGGGTAGTCCAGGACTGGTCTGCCACACCGTCCCAGGTGAGCTGTCACTAATGGGGCCGCCGTCATACAGCCCCTTGCATCGGCGGGGAGATGCTGCTTCAACATCACGTCACGGGCTCGGGAGTAATTACACCGACTAGAACATCGAGGGGGGTATGGGAGAGAGTATCGTCAGGGCAGTGGCAAGGGGGAAAGCCACAGCGCCTATAAAAGTCTGATGAGAACCGCCAAAATGTTCAGGCTTGTGTTCAACATAGATCACGGACTCCTGCTCGTTGAGCCAAGACTCGAGTTCTTGCCTGTCTAAGCTTAGATCATGGTATCTGCACTCCTCTTCGGGCTCGTGGCCTTGGCCGCAGATGCCTTGGCTTCGCCTACTGCCACTCTCAAGGGGCGACAGGTGGACCGATGCGTCGCGACCACCTTCACCAGCTCTACATCCTGGCCAGCATCCGTCGCAACCATCAGACATGGCCCCACAATCATCAACACCCCGGGCTCGAACCTGCCGGTCTGCTACGTCGAGGTGTCAGTGAAGCCCCCCGGGTCTAGCAGCATTGCGCCCTCAGCCAGCCGCGGAACGAGTCGCCCTGGTGGCTGGGCGGCGCGAACCAGAACCCGATCAACGTGCTCGAGGTGCCGGACAACCTGCTGTACACCAAGGAGACCAACGCGCTCGTGGCGCTGATTGACTGGGTTGAGAGCGCTGCCTCGCCGGGGCCGTCGCAGATCCTGACCTCGTCGTTCACGAGCTTCCCGTTCCCGCAGAGGCCGGTCTGTCTGTTCGACCGCCGGGCCGAGTACCTCGGGGGTAATGTTAACAGTTCCACGAGCTGGGCTTGCCCTGCTTAGAGCTGGCACAGACACGATACTCTTGTGTAGGTGCGAGATGATCGTTCCAATATTTGGCGGCGCTGTAACGTCCTGGATAGGTAGTTAGACCAGCCGGCGTGAGCGATTGGTAGACCAATACTCTATTTCCCATCTCACTTGTCCAATGTATGCCCGGTAGACGCACCAACGAAGTGCCCCCTAGATGATGCCTATGCGCGCGGCTACCATCTAAATATCGGGAGGTTCTATTTCTATGCACCGGAGAGCCTCAGCTGCCAGCTGGGGCCAGGCCGGCCTGCGGCACGGGCTAGGGCTGAGAAGGTGACGCGCGTCTGCTACCAGACCAGAAGGTCGCGGCTATATGCGGGGGCCAGGTCCGCTCGCGGCACGGGCTGATGCCGTGAGGGTCAGGTAGTGTTGGAGCCTTACGGCCGGCCGGCGGGAAGGCGAGGTCCGGTTGCGGTATGGCCACGTGGGATATCTCTCGGGAGGGTTGCATGGTGTTGGGAAATTGAAGTCGTGCAGTGAGGGGAACAGGGGTCAGCCCTTCGCATCGCAGCGTCGATTGATTTCCCGACACAGTCGTTGTGCTCAAGTGCGGGGCCCAGCAGACAGCTCGCGGCAAGCACGCTCCGCTCCATGGACGGGATGAACTTGAGCCTTTCCCACTCGTGCGCGCTGCCCAAAGTTGAGTAACACACAGCACAGCCAGCCTGCACCGTCCCGCTTGCCTTTTACCGTCAAGTGACGCGCCAAACGCCGCCGACGAGGTCACCGGACTATCAACCGTAGCACTGAACCGAGGCCGCCACCCGCTCTAGCCGTTTCGTGAGATGATCAGACGGCAGGGGAACTGAAGGCGCTGGCTCGAGTAACACTTGACACGCCGCGCACTGCATGGCTACCCAGCCCGCGGTAATGGTATATGTTGCACTTCTCAGTGCCCAGCCAGCCAGAGCAACAGCCAGGTGCAGGCAGCTGGCAGGAAGACGGTGGCCCATAGATCTACAAAAGGGGCCACCCAAAGACTTGCCCTCGTCTGCTCGACATGGAAAGGTGATCCCAGGGAGGGGGCACAAACCCGTCCAAACCACCAAGCGGCACATATTTCTCTGGGCGCGTCAGGTGTTGCTCCCTACCATATTCCAGCACGCTCGCATCCCTCCGTGACGGCCGCCACCATGTCGACACCCACCGAAACGGCGGATCGCGCAACACAGATCGGCAGCCTGACCGCCGCACTCCTTGGACAGGAAACCCGCGCACCCGAAGCCGAAGTCTTGCACGCGGCCCTGTCACTGCACATCACGAAACTATATGACAGTTTTTTGAAAGGCGCTCTGGAGGACCGGGATCTCTTCCCGTCGCCCCTCGGCTCGGATCCAGCCTCTGCAGGCTTTAAGCTCCTCGAGAGGGTGTCGGAGTTTGCACGTGGCCAACAAGACCCTGAGTTGAGCGTCGATGACATCGCTGGCGCAGTGCTGGACGGAGAGCCAAAGACCCCTGAGGCCCGGGACAAGGCCCGACGAGCTGTTTTCTGTTGCGTCGGATTCGTATCCTTCCTCTACATGCCCAAGGTCAACTCCGCTCCCGACCTCCTAGCGATCGATGCCACCGCAACACCGCGGCTTCGGGCTGTCAGCATAGGGGTCGGCTATGCTAACAGGCCGATCGACGTAATGTTGAGCAACTTTGGGGAGATTTTCCCGTCCACCATGGCGGACGGTACCCTCTACTCTTCGAGGTTGAGCTTCCATTCGCTTCACCGGGTGTCTGGCATCAGAATCAGATGGGTCGAAGCGCTCCATTCCCACCTACTTCTAGACACGTCCCAGAGAGAGCTGTCGCTGTTCCGGTTCCCATCTGCATGTCTTTTGTACAGCAGGCGAACGGATACGCCATCTACGTTCCATTGGTCAGATGCCCCTCCTGCCATTTCCCAACTCTCCTCTTCAGCCTCTCGCCAACGCTGCTGCTGACAAACCCGTCGCTCGTCCCCAGCATCCTACAGGTCTTCAACAGGCAAACTCTTCCGGGGGACACCGCTAAGGTCCCCACACACCAATTCCTCAAGGAGGTCTTACTGTCTTACCGGCTGCTCTTTGGGCAGGATAAAAAGTCCCGCAAGCTCTTCGGCTCAAAGCAGGGCCGGGGAGAGGCCGCCCAGGGCGGACCACGAGACCAATTCCTCGAAAAGCTATGCCGGTCTAAGCGGATGGACCTCGGCGAGCTGGACGTCACCTGCAACCTCGAGGCGGAGCAGCGATCGTACGGCGTGGCCGAGGACTTTCCCTTCCTCGACCGGCGGCTCCTCGTTCTGCAAGAGTTCAACATGCGACAGGACTCGACGACGCTCCGCGAATTCTGGTCCGACCGGCGCAATCCGTTCAGTTTCTACACCTTCTGGGCCGTCATGGTTTTCGGGGCCATTTCAACTATATTTTCACTTTTGCAGTTTGGACTTTCTGTCGCTCAGTTGGTGTATGCTGTGAAACAGCTCAAGCAGGGGGAGAGAGGCAAGGAATAGAGGGCATGTCATGATGTGAGTTGGAAAGGCTTTCCAGTCACTGGGCTTTTCCATTCACTGGTGTTCACTGCATTTCTTGTTCACTGCATTTTTTGTTTATTGGACTTCTCGTTCACTGGATTCTTTAATCACTGTATTCATTGGACGGTTGATTCACTGTGCCTTTCCCTTTCTACTCCATCTACTAATTCACTGGATAGAAACGGTTTATTTAAATTTGCGTGCTCCCATTTACACCTTCATTCTCGGCACCAGCCTCCCTAAAAAGCAGCACACCGTACAGCTAACGGATACGTCAAACCTCCACCAAGGGCCAACGGCGGGGGAAACGATGGAAGTGGTCAACAGGTGAGCATGGATCTGGATTTGGGGCGGAGATAACATGGAAGAATAGTAAAAAAAAAAAAAAAAAAAAAAAAAAAGCTGATACAAATCTGCTATAAGCATCGAGGAATGGGTTAAAGCCTGGGAGTCGGTCATAGCACACCGCAAGACGAAACTTAACAAGTCCCAGCTCTATGACGCACTCCGCATCAAGTCATCAAGTCGATCGATGACTTCATAGCGGATCTGGTCAAGTTGCAAACGTACTATTTCGGCAACCTTAGGTTATAACCCTTTTGTGAACATTGGATCCCATGTTCGAACATTTTAAACTTTTTACCGAAAATTTTAGTTGGGTTATGAACCATCAGGTTGACCTGGTTATGGTATGGGGGCTCCTGGCCATGGTGATCGAGGAAAGAATCCCAGTTTAATTTATAAATATTCCCGTGTACTGGAAGGCTTGGCTTGCCGGGCTTTATTTTGACGGCATTTGGCGTAGCTATCGCTGGAATTTGATACCGGGGACTTTTAATAAACTTAATATAAGGGCGTGTTTAGTGGTAAAGGTGTTTTTTTTTTTTTTTTTTTTGCGGTTTTTTGCCAAGCCTTTTAGCGAAGGCGATCAAAACTAAGGGACCTGCATTGAAAAATGTACCTTTTATATATAATTTTTTGTGATGGAGCGAGCCCAATGTTGGTCGCGTTGGGGGCTCCTGGCGAAGTGATGAATTCAACTAGTAGAGGAAAGGAATCTAGGTGACAAGGTCTGGCCCCGAGGGGGGCTATATAAGCTAATCACAAGGCAAAGCCTTGACCAACGAATAGGGCCACTAGGCCCGATCCATGACATCTGGCGGGTCTTTCAAATGATTTTCGCAAGGGCCAGGGAGCCCCTGGCACGGATCCGCAAACCAAAAAACAAGCGGTTTTTAAAAATAGCATGGAAAGAACAAAAAACACCTCTACCACCGAACATGCCCTAATAAACAAGGGTTAATTTGCGACAAACTTCCTATTTTGACACAAAAAAAAAAAAAAAAAGAAAAGAAAAAGGGAATGTGGCTTTGAATATTAGGAGCTGTTTAATACAAAATGGTTTTTTTAGTTTTTTAGTTTTTTAGAAGTTAAAAATGCTTTCACTAAAAGATGCACGTAAAAACCTGGGAAATTCGGTTAAAAAAATACTTTTGGTTGGTTAAAATTTCATTTTTATAAAGTTTTGCGTCATTTATGCTTTTTTTAAAAATCTTAAAAACCGCCGGTTTTTAGGATTAGTATGGGAAAAACTAAAAAAAAAACCTTTTGTATTAAACAGCCCCTTAGTTGCCCTTTCCTGGCCTGTACTGGCCCGTACTGGCTGGGCTGTCTAGGCGTTTAATAGCTGAACGTGTTGGTAGGAGTATCTCTCCTGTAGGCGCGGAGATTTCCAAATCGGATGAACAACGATCGATCGGTCTGTGAAAGGGGTGAAAAAGGAAGGACTTTATTTGCAAAAAAGCGAGCAAAAAACGCCCTCATATATGCGTGACAAATTACAGAAAGACCGGTTCCCTGTTCGAGCCCCGAGGACCGAGGGCTCTGGGATCGAGGGTCCCGTGATACCCAATCCTCCAAATCCCTCCGAATGCATGCAGCGAACAACGAGGTCCAACAGTTGCCATCCCTTTTATTGGATTTTTCCATTCACTAGACTTGTCCATTCACCTGGCTCACTGGACTTGTCCATTCACCTAGCCCACTGGACTTGTCCATTCACTATTATTTGTAAGCTTTCCAATTGGTAATTATTTATTGGAGCATTCACTTTCCGTTTCCATTCATTAAATTTTCGCCTTCGCTAGTCTACCAGTCTTCCCCAAAAAGCAGCGCACCATGCAGGCGACGGACAAGTCAAGCTCCCCCCAGGGGCCAGCGGCGGGGGAAACGACGGGAATGGTGATAAAACAGTCGCTGACGGTCAACAAGTAAGTATCGGAGCCTGGGGCAAAGGTAAAAGGGAGAATAGTAATAGCTGATACAGAGCTGCTACAAGTGTCGAGAAATGGGTTGAGGCCTGGGAGTCTGTTATAACTCACTGCAAAACCAAACTCGACGAGTCCCAGCTCCCTAACGCGCTTCGCATCAAGTCGGCCGACGGCTTTGAAGCAGATATGGCAAGGCTCCAGACGGACTACTCTAACGATGCTAAGGCTGTGGCCCTCTTGCGGACGCTGGATCCCGCGCTGGAGCACTACAAGGTGTTCGTCCAGGATTTTGGTCGCGTCATGGGCAAGGTCGACCTATCCATGATGTGGGGGCTCTCGATCATGGTAGTCAAGGCAAGTTTCGAAACTTGATCTGTCGCGTGTTCTGGCCCCATTCTGACGGTACTTCCATGGCGTAGCTGGTGCTGAACTTGGGTATTAATATCCGCTCCGAGATCAACACTCTTCTCAAGGACATCTGCTTCAAGCTCGCCTACCTGAACGAGGTTGGGCAGCCCCCCGCGGTGTGCAGCCAGCCCCTGTTGACAGAAGTATCGTTCAGGGCCCACAACGGCCTCGTCGATCTTTGGCTCAGCGTCATCACCATCTTCAAGGGCGAGCCGGCCGATGCGATGGCAGATGAACAGTCAACGGCCATAAAGACTGCCTTCAATGACTTCTACACATGGCTCACTGCACTCTGCGAGGATCTGGCGAGATTCGTCGTCCTTTCGCTACGCTGACCTATCACCGGAAGAGGGAGGAATTGACCGTTCGGTTCGGCGAGAGGCAAAGGGGCCTGTCTAGCTCCGAGAAAGCGAAGGGTTTTTTTTCCTTCAACCAACTGAGCGAGGACAAACTGCGATGATTTAGTACACGAAAGGACAGTCGACGTGGGTAGCTAGTCAAATATCCACATTCTTTCTTCTTCGCTCCACGTGATATCCGAGCACCCAGGAACGTCGCCTTGTATGCCATGCGTGAACACATGGAGTCAACAGGTTCAAGGTCAGTGGAAGTGAAGACTTGTCAATGACTATACGGGATAATTATGTAAAAAAAATATTTACAAGTAGAATGTAAAAAAAGGGGCTAGCGTCGAACGGAGGGACCGTTGATAGGAGAGGCCTCAAGGACCATCACGAGGAATGTTCCCGCTCCGAGAGTTCAAGCTAGCAGAACTCCATATTCCAATCAGGCCTCGACCCTCGCCGCCCGCTTCCGTCCCCGCCCAGCCGCGGCCAGGACGTCCCGGACCCTGTTGTACGCGGGCTTGGGGTTCATGTTGCGGTCGAGCAGGGTGGCGTCGCCCTGGCCGGGGAAGACGGACGGGATCCACGAGTACGCGTCGCTCGCGCCCCAGACGGTGACGCCCACGCAGCGCTGCACGGCCAGGCACGCGCCCACGACGGCGCCGTAGTCGTCGGCCTGCCGCTGCAGCGCCTGCGAGTTGGGCGGCAGGCTCGTGTGCCGGATGTCGACCTCGGTGTAGGCCACGTCGACGCCCTTTGCCACGTACTGGTTCAGCACCGACGCGAGCGAATCTTTGGAGCCCGTCTGGCCGACGATGAAGTGGCCCTGCAGGCCGACGCCGTCGATGCGCGCGCCGCCGCGCTTGACGATGTCGACGATGTTGAGCGTCTGGCGCTGCTTGTTGCCGGACTGCTCGATGTTGTAGTCGTTATAGTACAGCTTGGCGCGCGGGTCGGCGGCGGCGGCGGCCTTGAAGGCGATGGGGAGGAAGTCGGTGCCCAGGACGCGGTAGAAGACCGAGTCGCGGAAGCTGCCGTCGTCGTTCAGGGCCTCGTTGACCACGTCCCAGGCGTAGCACTGGCCTGCATAGTGGCCGGCGACGTTGCTGATGTGCGAGTTGATGACGCGGGTAAGAGAGTCGCGGTTCCAGTTGCCCGAGCTGACTGAATGTGGCACCTTGTGTTAGCTAAAAGGGTACTTGATATCTCGTTGCATTGTATAACATCCGTTTGGTAGAGGAAAGTGCCAGAAGCAAAGGTACGTACCCCACGACGGAAGCTGGCTATGCCAGACCAGCGTGTGGCAGCGCAGCAACTGCCCGTTCGACTTGGCAAAGTTGGCGATGGCATCACCCTGGCCGTAGTCGAACCTGCCCTGCTGGGGCTGCGTGAACTGCCACTTCTGCGTGTTGCCAGCCGTGACCTGGCCAAAGTCGACCTTGTTGGCCAGGATGGGCCGGTACCCGCCGTTGTTGATCTCGGGGTTGTCGACGGCAGTGCCAAAGTAGAGCTTCCCGGCCGCCTTGGCCATCTCGTGCAGCCTGCCGTTGGGCACGGCGCCCACGAGGCTGGGCGCCGCCACGAAGAGTCCGCCCAGGACGGCACGGAGTGAGAAGTGGCCCTCAGGCATTATTATGGCGGGTCCTCAAGGGGAAGGATCCGTGGTTTCGGAAAGGGAGCCGAAGTTAGGAACAGGGGAAGGAGGAAATTCCGGTTGGGCGAGGAGATGGGATTCGCCAAGGCCAGGGCGTTCAACAGAGGAGGTGGTCTTTATAGATTCCACTCTGCGCGCCTAGCCATGATCACCGTTGAGAAAGAACATGTTTCCCTCGCCGGCAAGTTTTCAGAGAATCATGCGCTCGCGTGGCATCTTGGAGTCGATCGTCAAGCGCCAGGCCCGCATCGCTGCTCGATACAGCCTTCTTTCGGCGTTGCAGGCCCGTTCCTGAGGCGGATAAAAGCCAGGCGACGGAACCTCTCGGAGCCCGCCTCCTCCCTGGAAAGCAACGCTGGAGAGGGGCTCTGTGATGCTAAACCCGGGTCTGGGGATTCTTGCGAGTGCAACACTCGATCATCTGTGGACAAATACCGTGCCGCGTCGGCAATGCAGACTCCGGAATTCCAGAATAGGCGGCCCCACAGACGGCACTGCCCCAGATCGAGCCTCCACGTCCCTGGATTCGATCCAATGTGCTCCATAATCGTGGGGTGTTGGGCGCGGCTGAATGCCATGCAGGTCCGAAAATCGCACCAACGGGGACGGAGCTTCGTGCTGGCCTTGGTACAACCTCCCTGCAGGGAGGGGCCCTCTCCGTTCCTGGAGAGTGCATTTTTGCATTGGAATGCTTGAAATAACTTCGGGTCGACACCAGACGATGCCACAATGCTCAATGTGATCAGATGATTTCCTTGGCTCAACTAGGATGTGCCAGCTGAACGTGAGGTGGCTCCTTGGCTCACGAGCACGCCTCACACTTCCTGAGCGGCCAGGCCGCGTCGCGTAGCCCAAATGCCGCGTGCGGGACGGTGCCGTTCTCGAACGACCGAGGCACGATACCGAACCTGAGAACCTTGCGTTGCAGCCTGTCCGGCGTCGGGCGGGCACCCAGACACTGGCCGACGGCGAGATGGCCAAGGCCCGGATCGCGCGTCGCGAAGAGGATGGTGGAGAAAGATGAGCTGGCGCTGTGCCCACTCAGCACAGCACGTATGCACGCACGCCTACCAGCACAGCGCCAGGGCGACGGCTAGGAGATAGAGAATTTCGACGCTTGCGAGCAGACTGCCACTGAAGAGCGAGAAAGGATTGGTGGTGAGGGAGAAGGCGTCGTCGAGACTTTGCAGGTTCGTGGACTTTTCCCTGACCGTCGCCCACATCCGCTGGGTGCACGCCAACCCCCCGCTGCTGCAGCGAGGCTTGCCTTGGCGAGAAAGGCGAGGGCGGTTCCGATTCCGAGAGCCCACTGCTGGCTCGACTCGTCGGAGACGTGGTTGCCGTCCAGACATGGGTAATGGAAATGGTGACCCAGCGCGAACGCGATGCCAGCCACGAAGAGCGAGACCATTACGGATGGGGATCCCCAATACACTCCCCGGGATGCCACGCGCACTTTGGGCTGCCTGATCGGCTTGACGGGACCGGGCGATACACCATCTTCAATCTTGACCGCCCTGGGAGGGTGAGAAAGCTCTGCATGTCGCGGCACGGTGACGGGGTCGGCAGGGGATATCGTGATGTACAGCGACTGGGCTAGCCGGAGGGATCATTGTTGTTCCGGACTCTGTCATAGAGTCTTTACATTTCCCCGATTCCTCCCTCCGCCAGCCTTGTCCTCGGCATCGACGTTTAGGATTCCAGCATCGCATCAAACAGCCGGGCGGAGACTTGCACAAAGGCAGGCCAGGAGGGACCGTGCAGCGTCTTCCGGGCATCGTGTTTGATGGGATGGTTGGCATCGCCCTCGTCGTGCTGCTCGTGTCGAGCTCGGCTGCAATCTATTTGGCCTGCTGACTGTTGGGGGCCGTGCAGTTACAGTACCACACCCGAGATTAGCCGTGGGACCACCCGTGACAAACACCACACCTCAAAACTCTCCGAATACAGATATCCAGTCTCTTCCACTTCGAAGAAACGCCTTCTTTTAGATACCTGGTTACTTAACAGCAATCTTATCCTCTTTTCCGCGTTGTTGAAAGCCTTTCCGGCGATCTGTGGAGGTCCTGGTCTGGTCATCTTCGCGCGGACCCACGGCTGGTGGAGCGGGCCGTGGAGGGGCACAGGCGAGGCACAGCACGGGGCAGGCAGCGGCCCCCACCAGATGCGAGTGATCAAAAGCACGCCGTGGCACCAAACTGGGGAGCGACCAGGCAGCAGAGGAGGTTCGTGGGGCGTCAAATACCGCAGTGGTATGGCATCAAAATGATCAATGGAGGCAAAGGAATGTGTTCAATGGTGATCTATCTGAAGAAACAGTGGCGCACGACCATCCAAGGCATGATTTTATGGTTTTGGCGATCTATCTATTTGTGCATGTTTGTGTGTTTTGGAAAAGCTCCTCTGAGATTGGTGACGTGGGGTTTGCTGTGAGGTACAATCACGTGACCCCGCCTGCCATGCGCCTAACAAATGGGGACCTGCATTTGTTGCGGCGAGCCCGTTCGCGTCGAGGCCAGAGCCACAGGTGTGTTTGGCCCTTGGAACGCTTACCACCATTCAGGGATTATACTGCACATTTTCATCCAAGGCCCTCGCAATTGCCACCCCCAAAGTTACAGAATCGCCTCTGGGGAGCAGCCCCTCTGGAATGCCCAGCATTCCTGTGCGTCAGCCCCACCCAGGGGCTGTTGCCGTGAAACAACATGAATCGAGATAATAATAGCCCCTGCATCAATGCCATCCCCCTTGTTGACTCCACGTGATGTCCGCCGTTTGGATTTCCCCTCGGCCATCCATCTCGCCATCACTTTGTCGGCCGGCTCGACACGACCACCAACAAACACCCAGGTGGTAGGCAATCATGTTCAGCAAGCGGAAGAGCGTCGACTGGACGAGCCAGCGACAGGCGACTCCCTCCTTCAGGGAGAAGCTGTCGGGCTTCGTCCGGCTCGGCCACGGATTGGCCAGGAAGCCAACGTTCTCGCTGCTCCGAGAGTCGCGGCAGGACCGACCGTCGCTGGACGAGAGCCCCCAGATCTTGCCGCGGGTCCAGGTGAAGGACTTTGGGACTTCGCGCCTTGAGATTGACCTGCAGAGTCTCGAGGCCTTCCGCGGCATCGCGCCAGAGCTGGCCAAGGAGCCAGAGACACCGAAGAAGCGGAAGACCCCGGCGTCCAAGACGACGACGACGCCTATCGCCGACATGTTCTCCAGGCGATCCACGATCCTGTCGACCCCGACGGTCGCCATGCCTTCGCTCACCAAGTCTTCTCCATCACTCCTCATCGCGCCGGCCGTCGACAAGCCCAGCAGGGTCTCTGCCGAAGAACGCCGCCCCGGCCAGGCTCCCTCGCTTACGGCACGCGCAGCAGACTCCGTCGTCAACGTCCCTACCGAAGAACGCCGCCGTAGCCAGGCTCCCTCGCGTGCAGCGCACGCAGCAAGCTCGTCCATCGTCCACGTGGAAATCGTCAACTCCGACCAGGCCCAAGCACACACCCCGAGGCCCTGGCCGCCCCCCGAGACGCTGAATCAGACTGCGTCGGAATCAAGACAGCCTCGCGAGACACGACGCGCCGGGTGGACGCCATCGGGCCCAGGCCCTACCGTCACGTCAGAACCCATCATCATCCCAGGGCCCATCGCCAGGTCCCGCCAGAATTCCACTGTGGCTGCCGAGAGGCAGCAGCGCCCGGAAAGCGCGGACAAGCGCCACTCGACGCCCGCGGCGTTGCCGCCGTCGCTGACCATCTCCACGGCGCCTGATCCGCAGCCTTCAGAGGGGGTCCCACCAGAGCGGAGGCGGCGGTCCTGGCAGCCAGCGTCGGCATCAGGGACGCCCAGGTCGTCCGCACCGCCGTCCGCGTCGGCGCCCTGGCGCGGCCTCGAGACCACCAGCGCTGCCCGGCGGCCGTCGGCACGCCTCGGCTCGGACCGCCTCGCCTGGCTCCGGGACCTCGAGGCGGGGAAGAAGCAGGCGACGGTCAACAGCGACCTGCCCGTGCTCAAGAAGATGCAGGGCAGCGTGGCGGACAAGCTGGCCAGGTTCGAGAGCAAGGGGCAGCAGCAGCAGCTGGCACAGCAGCTGGCGCCGCTCAGCCGGTCAAACTCGACCAGGAGCCGGACGTCGTCCATCGCCGATACGTTTACGTTCACGTCCACGTCGTACGGCGGCGGCGCGACCACGGCCCGCTCGTCGCTCGACAGCCACCGCGCGTCGTCCGTCTTCTCGCACTACGACGACTCGTTCCGCGAGAAGATGGAGCGCATCACCGCGAACGCCAACCAAAAGGTCGACGACCAAGGGAAGCCCGACACGACAAAGATCGCGTCTACCTTTGTGGCCGTGGAAAGGGGTGTCATGCACTAAAGGCGAGGCAGATGTGTTTGTTGACGTCGTCATTCTGGGGCGGTGGTCGTGTTTTGCATTTCGTTTCAGCACAGCAAAGGCGTTGAAGGCGGAGGGTTTAATAAGAGCGTCAGATTAGCACCCGCATCAATAAATTGAATTTTTTCTTTTGTGTAGTACTTGTCGCAATCACTCGAAGGAAACGGGTGTTGCATTCGCCATCAGATATATCCGAGCCTCGTGCCATCACGGTTCAAAACTCGACAACATGCGCAACCCGGGCGTTGTCACCATGAATAACTGCTAGACATGGATTGGTGCGGACGAGGGGTCAGCCTATTTATACCACTGACATGGCCACGCCAGAAGAGAGGATCCGGGAGACAAACATCAGCTCGCCTGCATGCAGCGACCAAGCCAGCCTGATCACCAAGCCCAAGCGTTGCCAATAAGCAGCCCTTGCCTACTCAGCCCAGAAGGAGGCAGGCAGACCTTTGCACAAGCTGTTTCTCGGTGGAAACGGATCCCCTCGCGTCCGTCAGCTGGATCCCAAGGGAGTTTGCAAGGCATCTCGGTGCTTACAAACTCCCCCAGGCGCCCAGCCTGTGTACCTACCGACATACTCGAGCGGCAAGACGGCCCGCTGGGAACAATGTGCTCCGTTTTGACGGTTACGACCTACCACACCACCGCGAAGAGGCTACAGCGACCAGTAGATGGGGACCTGAGGGTGGGCTTCGAAGATCCGTGTTTGGCAGCAAGGAGAAAACAGTTACCACGTAGGATCTAGAGTAATATCATCTCGAATAGAACCTCTGCGGCACGATGCTCGAGCGGACATCGGTGTCGGCTTCGTGGTCAACGGCGGTGTTTTACACATAATCCCTGCAGCTAACAAACAACAGATGAAGCCACCCACCCTTTTCTACCTCCACATACAGCACGCAGCTTTTCCTGGGGGCCACCCGCTAGCCAGCATGGCGAATCTGGGGCTCCTGTGGACGCACTCCCGCCCTTCGATCCCCCCAGCCCTGCGCTCCCCAACCCAGCTCCTTCAATCCTCGAACCAGCCCTCCAAACCCTGCCCCACGACCTCCAGGCCATATCTCCCAGCGACGCGGACCTCGCCGGCGTCCAGGAAGCGCTCGTACACGAACAGCCCGCGCCGCGCGGGTCCGGCTCCCCCTCAAACCCCGACAAACCCCCACAGCCACGCCTGTAGGTCGAGCGCTGGGTGCCCGGTCATATGCAAAACTGGTCCGCTCGGCCTCCCTTCCCTTCTCCTCTGGCGGGATGGTGGCGACGGCGGGCCAAGGCTGTGGGCGCAGGTGCGGCTGCCGATGCGGGTCCGACACTCGACGGGGAGGCGACCCTCTCGGTATCGTCCCCAGCGAGGGACATGCGCTTATCCTCGCCGTATGGCGGCCCGCCGCTCGTCTCCACAAAGAGACCCCGGCCCCAGCGCCGCCGGCGCTCCTGCTCCGGGCCCTCGTCGTCGGTCGCGGCCACGGCCGCCACCGCTGGCGATGCTACCCAACGGGGACAGGGCTTCGAGCCTCATCGAAGAGCTCGACGAGCTTAAAAGACAGCGGCTGTGCTTTCCGACGACGCCGAGGCCCGGTCCATCGATGCCAAGACCCTCGAGGTGGTGAAGACGCCCTACAACATGCTCGGCGTCCCCCAACCCAAACAGCTTCAACGAAGCTCGGCCCGCTCGACCAGGCGAGAATGATCAATCACGCCAGGACGTACTATCGGACTTCGCGGCGTAGGCGGCGCTCGGGTTGGCGCGGCGTCGGGCGGTCTCGACGGGGTGGTCGGCGGCGGGGGATGGGGTCTGTCATGGCCAGAGCCAGGACCTCCTGGGCGAGCTCTGGCGGGAATATGCGAAAAGATGGGCGTCGTTTCCGTCATTGTGATTTACGGCAAGGATTTGCGAATATTTATTTTATTTTATTTCGCACTGCTTCCTAATATTCGAGCCGGTTAAACACATCTCCTTCCTACCAATAAAAAAAAAAGCAGATGGAAAAACTTTTAAACCCTGGTGCTTGGAAAGGCTGCTGTTGCTGGTCGTTACTTCCTTTTTTTGCGTTGATTGAGGGACCAAGCACGTCCACGCAAGTGCCTCACGTCTGCGCTCCATGCCTGTGGAATAAACCTCCTTGGCGCACAAGCTTCCAAGGCGGCTGATGACCCTTCTAGCTTTGGATTTTGTCATGAAATATGGGTTCAAAAAGGTATGCTTGCGGGAGTCCAAAGGTTTTAACGAATCCATTCCTGTGCCATTCCGATTCCGCACCTTTAGAAGAGCGTAAATACGCCCTCCATGGTGTTCTACAAACATGGCCCATCCTACCAGATAACACGTATATGGTAGTTAGGGGACCTTGACTAAATTGGTGAGCAGATAATAACGAACAACACCCTCCGCAAGACACGGAGTCTGGGAACCTCCTGACCACGAAATTGCCATCGGACGCAACGCGGCATTTCTCAGCGATGGCGCAGGGCTTGCAGCCAACATTCCTTTTTGTTTTGATCCATCATATGTTGCTGACCTATGGCATGGCCGTATTGTACATCTCCTTCGTCCTTTGCCGGCCACCGACACCTCGTAAACACCCACACCCCATCCCACAGCACCTAAGCAGCAGCGCACAGGTTGAACCTGCCGACGCTGGGGTCGTGGTCCGAGACCATCTCGGCGGTGTTCTGCCACGTGTTGATGTGCAGGTGCTCAAACTCGGACCTGTTCCCCGCGGCCAGCGACGGGCTGACGAACGTGTGGTCGAGCTCCTGCGTGCTCATGTCGAAGACGTACGAGTACCGCTCCTCGGGCGGGATGCCCACCACGGCGTCCAGGTCCAGCAGGCCCGACGCGCTCATGAAGGTCTGCAGCGGCGCCACGGGCACGAACTCATTGAAGTCGCCCGCCGCGATGACGCGCGCCTTGGGGTCCTGCGCCAGGATCTGGGCGATAAAGTCCTACGAAGCGGAATCAGATAGGGTTAGTTTATGCAGCAGATAGTCAAACAGTAGAGTGGCTATAGAGATGGGTACTCACGGCAGTGACCTGCGCCTGCTGCATCCGCTTGGCCACGGCGCCATTCTCAGGCGTCCGCGGGTCGCCGTGCATCGACGAGCTGCCGCCCTTGGAGCTGAAGTGCACGTTGACGGTGAAGAAGACGTCGCCCCCCTTGAGCGACCTCCACGCCGCCGCGACCGGCTTGCGCGTCGCCTCCCACGCGTCGCTGGCCGGGTCGACGCGGCCCGGGTTGAAGCTGAGCCCCTTGGCGCCCGGCAGCACCTCGGTCTTGTCGGCGCCGCCGCCCTGGTTCGGGCCGACCAGGGCCAGGAGGTCGGGCTTGTAGAGGTAGGCGGGCCGGATGTTCCCGCCGGGCTGGCCGCCGTCCTGGTTGTCGACGGGGTCCACGACGGCCCAGGCGTACCTGACGCCGCTGAGGCGCTCGACGACGGAGACGAGGGTGCTGAGGGTGTTGTTGGCGCTGACGGTGCCGTCGTTGGCCGAGCAGCTGTTGTCCTGGATCTCCTGCAGGAACACCAGGTCCGGGGTGCGCAGGTAGTCGACCAGCTGCGCGGCGACGCGGGGCATGTGGGCCGAGGTCGGGCAGAGGTTCTCGACGTTGAAGACGGTGACGGTGACGCCGCTGCAGTCGCTCGTTGAGTTGAGGGTCGTGGGGCGCGGGTCGTAGGGGAGGCGGTTGGCGACGCTGACGGCCGTCAGGGGCAGGATGCGGTAGAAGCCAAAGGCGTAGGTGACGACGCCCGTGATCTCGGCGAGCTGGTCGCCCACCTTGGTGTCTTTGGGGTTGGACGTGCCGTCGAGCGGACTGCCGACGATAATGGCCTCGGGGTTGTTGTCGGCGGCCGTCATGGTGAGGCCGCCGCGGGCGTTGCGGCCGGTGGTGGGCCAGTCGCCGACGACCCAGTGGTCGCCGAAGCGGTTGGGCCGGCTGAGCGAGGTTGGGGCGCGCACAGTGACGAGCTGGCCGTTGAGGCTCTCCCAGAAGTCCAGGCCGTACTTGGAGGGGTCCAGGGCCGGGTTCTTGTCCGACAGGAGCGCGGCGGCGTTGGGCATGCCGAAGACGTCACCGCCGTCCAGGGACGAGTACTGCTCGGTCGGGGGCTTGGGAGTGTCGACGCCAATAACGAGCGGGGCGGCCGGGTTGCCCGACGAGAGCACGCGCACGTTCTTGGGCGTCGTCACCTCAGTCAGGTACAGGTGCTTGGCGTCGGAGCGGTACTCGAGGACGCGTCCGTCGACAGCGATCAGATCGCCGACTTTCAGGCTGGCGCCGACATTGCGGTCGAAGACGTAGATGGCCTCCGAGGTCAGCGGGTTGTCGTCCGGGCGGTCGGAGCGGATCCAGATGCCACTAGGGCCCTTGGCCAGGACGACGCCCGTGACGTTCTTGACGGCCTGGTCCTTGAGTGGCGACACGAAGCGGTCGCCGTTGATCTCGGCGATGCTCTGGGCCAGCGAGGGGGCGACCACGGCGGCCAGCAGGGCCAGGACGGCGGAGGGGAGCGACAGCTTGCCGGTCAACATGGTGACGGCAGGGAGGGAGAAGCTGGGGAGCTGGAGGCCGTCAGAGCGCCGTCGACGCCGCCAAGGGGCGTGCGGCGCCGTGGGGATTTATCTGCGTCGCTGGCAGACGCCATGGTTTGGCGACAAGCCTGATCGCTGCGCTTGTCCCGCGACGCCCCACGGGCAAATGATTTGCACATGTCGAGATAGGAAGCTGTCAAGCTTGAGTTTGCGGGCCTCGAGGGGCAGCGGGCAGCGGCAGGGCGCTGATTGGCTGGGGCGATCCAGGGGCTCGGCAGGTCACTTTCAGGGCGAATTGGTAGGCTGCCGCCAATGAGACGTCGCAATCTGGCGTCGTGGGCAAAGGAGGGGTCTCCATCAGCCGCTCGACCTTCCATCCTGGGCGCTGGAAGCCGAGCTGAGGACAGGGGGTTCGGTGTCGCTGACTGGAGAGCCGTGAAGGACAAGGAGCTTGGGAGTCTTGGGCGTCTGGCAGGCCATCATGTGCTGCAAGGGACAAATGCAGCCTTGACTCGCCCAGTACCGTCCGCCACCGTGCTTGCGTCCCAAATTTTAATGTTTAAAATATCCAGGATGAACCCAAACATCGCCATTTCCAAGTGTCGTGTCTTCGATAACATTTCCAACTCGCGAAAGCTGCAGGAATATCTATCTAGGTATATAACTGCATGTTGTGACACAAGGACGACTGTTGAGTAGGTATGGCCGATGCGGCCCACCGAAGGGCGACTAGAGACGACGACCAAGCTCGGCGTGAGAGTGAGTGGCCTAATACCACTCCAGGCCCATCAGCATCTTCGCCGCAGACGCGCGCTTCTTCGGCTCCCGCCGCGCCATGCGTATCCACCTTTCCGCGCGTCCCCTGTGTCCCTGCGCCTCCGCTGCGATGTAGAACTCCAACATCGTCGTGTGCAAGGGCTCCATGTCGGGGCGCTTGGACCTGTCGTAGAGCTCAAACACTGAGTTGAAGTGGGTGTCGACGAAGCCGTCCAGCTCGACCATCCACAGACACCAGATGCGCTCCGGCGCCATGTAGCATGGGGTGCCGACGCCGTCGTCCTCGGTGTCCTTGCTGTCGCTCCAGCGCCTGGAAGCGCCAAAGTCTGTCAGCTGGAAGTGGTATGGCGAGCAGAAGGCGGGGAAGTCTTGTGGCTGCTGCTGCTGCCGGTACGGCTCGGGGACGGAGACGAAGAGGATGTTTTCCGGCTCGATATCGCGGTGCGCCACTTCTTTTTCGGCTAGGAAGGCGAGCGCTTGTAGCATCTGGCTGCAAACTATGTCGGCTAGGCCGTGGAGGTCGGGCGTGAGCCGAGCGTTGATGCAGATATCATTGACGAGTGCGTGGAGGCCACCCTCCTTGAGCGGCATGAGCAGCACGGGCATCGCTAGCAAGAACTTGTTATCGATATTGGAGTTCTGTAGACCCATGAACTCGACGACGTGGAGCTGTACATGACAAAATGGTCAGCAAAAAGCACATCCATAGACGCCGTCCCGCTGGGGTGTTTGGGCGGACCGGGACTTACATGCTGGCACTCTTCCAGAATCTCGGATTCTTTGCGCAGCTGCTCGGCACGAAACCTCAGATGGCTCTCGGAGGCCACGTTATCGCTTCTGACATTTTTGACGACTAGGAGGTTGCCCATATCCGCGTCGACCACCTTGCTCACGACCCCGTGCGTCCCGTGGCCCACGGCGCCAATCTCCCCACAGCGAACGCGCCGGCGCGGGCCTCGTAAAGTCGATGTGGACTTGGAATTTCTGCGCGTTTTGGGCAGCCAGCTCTCAGGTGACCACCCTAGGCCGATGCGCTGGATGTCATTGTCCCGCGGCTTGGCGTAGGGCTGTCGGGCCACAAGATGCGGAACAACGTTCTCTCGCTGGCGGGGATGCCCATGCCAATAGCCGTGTTGAGCTTTGGCGAGACGACCACCATTCTGTGTTGCTGGGTGTCTTGTGAGTAGCGGAACGGTGTCTTGTTGGCACCGAAGACTTCGCTGGTCTCGCCCTGGGAGTGTCAATGAACATGATGACGCCGCTGTCCGGGCGGGCCAGAAAGGAACACCGCAGTGGCTCGATGCCCGGACCGTGGATGAGTATATCGCTCTCGCTCGCGCTCGAGCCCAGATATGCAAGGACAAACGGCAGGCTCGAGGCCCAGATGGACGGGAGGCGCCGATGCGGAGAGCCGGGAGGGGGCTGCGGGCATCCGGGGCGACGCGGAGGTGGGAGTTGTGTGTGAGATTGACCATATCGTAGGCCCAGGAGTTTGTTGGTGAGAGCAGAAAGAGGGTGTCCTTGGTGGGAGCCATGGCTGGATCTGCTTAGGGGCTTGCTGGAGAGGTTTGGGGTTGCAGTCGTCCCAGGGATGGAACGTAAGGAAGGCAACGGGATACATATATGATAGAAATTTAGATTTCTGGTGGGTTTGAGGGACAATGACAAGAACACAAAGCACATTGGACGGCTGCTGTGTTTCTAGTTCTCGGAAGAAAAGGCATCGGCTAGTAGCAGCCAGGATTGCCAAAGAGGTTTTGGGAGGTCGACATGGTGGTATGCCAAGAATCCTTTGCAGAAAACAGAGAAGTTTCCTGCCAGCGTAACCAGGCGGTGTTGAACCGTGAACAAAGAACGTGCTGTTACTGATGGGTTCCACCAACTGCGGGCGATATGGGCTAGTCCTACCTATATAATGGAATGTGCCAATGGCTAGCACACACTTTCCAGGAAAAGCCAGACAAATTTGCAGAACCGGAAGAATCTCCTGGATTTTCGTTAAAGCCCAATGGCAAAAAAGAGGGCAGACTCTTGCAAACACTCCATGGAAGAGACGTGGCCAAGAGCCGACCAAGCCCGCTCGGGAAAACGTGCAAGAACAGACAGGTAATTAGCCTATCTCTTTTTTTTTTCCTTCCATGAAAGCCTATGTAGGTGCCTGGCAGCTAAAACTTCGAGGCAAGCACACATCACACACAGACAGCAATCGAAATGGATCACCAAAGCGACTTAGCCTCGTCCCTCCCACGCGCAAGGCCCAACTCAATGATGTTTTCACCTCCGCCCTGTATGTAGGGGTGGACATCGCCACCACCAAGCAAGCCACAACAGAGATTTCCTCGAGGCCCTGCCAGACAACCCGCACATCCACCACTTCCGTCGCCTCCAGTGGGTTGTGCGGTCGCTTGTCCGGCGCATGCCTCTGCTCGAGGAGTCCGAGTGCATAAGTCCCCAGTCCTCCCACCCTGGCCAGCTAGACCACGCTGGCGGCACGTCAACCGAGCCTGAAGATATCAGAAAGGAGCTGACGCGGGCCAAGGAGAGCGAGGCCAGCAGTGGAAGCACGAACGGCCGCCGTGGGCGTACATCGAGGCCTAGGGCCGAGATGTGAAAGCCTAACGTCACCGACATGTAGGCCCCCTGATACGACCTCCCCGCAAGCTGCACGATGCGCGCAGTTCCATGGGGCGTTTAGAAAGCAATACGTGTTGACGGCATCACGTGCAGCTTGCATGATTCTAGCCACTCGAGTTGCATCCGAACATGTCAACCGGGTCTGGCTGCAGCCACTGCTTGGTGTTGCCCAACCCGCCTCATCACGCTCGGGTCGGGAGAGATCGCGATTCGAAGAAGACGGCACGACGGCCAGCCCACTGGCGGAGGCATGCATGGAACCGGTTCGTGGCGCGCCCATTGGCATGCTGGAAGCTATCAGTCTGCCACGGGTAACTGCATGAGAGAGGGGTGACTTGTGGGGAGAGGATGGAGATAGCAGTCTAGTGACTCACCAGGGGGTTTGTTTGGCCGGAGGGAATGGCACGGTGGCCAGGCCTTGGTGCTGGGATATCACGGCCGGGGCAGGTCCTACGTGGTTGGCCCTGACAGGGAAGAGCGTGCATCGTCGCCCCATACTTATTCCCTGCCCCCCGCGTGTCGTCTTCTCAAAGGCAGGGCGGACGCCGGAACCAAATGGTCGGTGCTCGCCTCGAATCGCAGCGGGAGGTTGCCAGGTCATCGGCCCCACTCGAGCCAGCCAACCCAAAAACGGTTGCCAAGTCAGAACCCCTTTTTTTGACCCAATAGGCGGTGAAAGCGAGCGGTGGGCTGCTGCTTTTGGGTGCCATGGCCGCCGCCTCGACGTCCTCTCATATTCACAGGCGACAGAGAGACACGACGAGACGAAGCCCAGGAGCCCAATTCCACATCCACCTGCCCAGCGAAGCCCAGAAAGCCCCCTCGGTATTTATCAGGCCCTCGGCATCCATGTCGACGCGAGCCGACCTGGCGTCCTGATCAGACTCCCCCCACCAAACCACACTCCCCGCATCCTCTCGCTCGCTGCTGGAACAGCGGCCAGCATCGCCCACGATGGCCTCCCGGGGCTCCGCCGAGGTGGTGTCCTCGGTCCTGACGTTCCTGTCCAGCAACAAGACCATAAGGAAAAAGGCCATCAAGACGGCCTACAAGCATGGCGACAAGCTCATGCCCATCGTGCAGAGCATCCAGGCCGCCGCCTCGGGCGCCTACATGCTCAACAACACCCTCAGCGGCACCCTCAACGGCACCACCCCCCTCACCCTGGCGCAGATGCGCGAGAGCGCCGACCTGACCAAGAAGACGGTCGGCGACATCGTCTCGGTCGCCACCGACGTCGCCCGCGAGATCGGCGCCCTCGTCACCCCCACCATGAACTTCCTGACCAACTCGGGCGTCGACTCGGCCGTGCTCTTCTCCAACTTCGGCTCCCTCGCCGCCGCGGGCGGCATCGCCTTCGTCGCCGTCAAGGTCCTGCAGGGCGAGGCCGCGCTCGAGCGCATCGCCCAGTCGCTCGACGGCATCCACGCCGCCCAGCAGGCCCAGGTCGCCCTGACGGCGCAGCGCGACTTCCCCGCGCACGTGCACGAGATGGTGCACGAGCGCGTCTCCCAGACCTCGGCCGACCCGGACATGGACCACTGGTTCTTCGTCTGGCACCCGGACAACGACTGGCACCCGGGCTTCTTCCGCAAGCTCGAGGAGCGCCCCATCGGCCCGGCCTTTTGCGGCTACACCCACCAGCTCGACACGGCCTTCGCCTTCATGCGCGCCGCCCGCCGCCGCATCGCCGCCAAGGAGGCCCAGGCCCGGGCCAGGGGCAAGGCCCGCAAGCCCGTCCGCCTGCACCTGCTGGTGCCCGCGTACCGCCACATCCTGATCCTGGACCCGGTCCGCATCCCTGACGACATCGGCGACTTCGTCATGGAGGGGCGCATCCACGACAACCGCTACCTGGTCGTCTTCAACCTTCCCGCCGACCACGCGAGCCGCTACACGCGCGACGTCGGCACCTACCGCCCGCCGCCCCGGGAGCAAAACATCATCGAGAAGGTCGTCGAGGTCGTCCTCGGCTCCGAGGCGCCCCCGCCCCCGGAGTACAGGACCCTGGGCGGCACCGACCTGCCGCCGGCCGAGGGGGACGACGCGCACGGCCCCGACGACGCCGCGCCCAAGACCAAGGAGGAGGCCGCCGCGCTGGCCTTGCGCCGCGCCACGCCCCGCCGCGACGACCGCAGGTCCTCCTTCTCCGGGCCTGACGCGCCGCACCGCAAGGACGACGCCGTGATCCGCGAGACCAAGAGGCTTCAGAGGAACAGGTCACGGCGCGCCAGCGTCTCGGTCGCTCACTGAACGGCGTGGAGGCACTTCTTTTCCCCCTTTTCTTTTTCTCATGACCATAAATTGCATCAGCATCACGCATCCGGGCATAGGGAGGATCGTGTGTTCTCTTTCTCTTCTTCACCTTCGGGTTCCTTTTTTTCCCAGGTGGTAGGGTCACCGGCAGGGTTTCCCCACACCCGTTCACTTTGATGACATTTTCTTTTGTGTTTTCTTAGACCATCATCGGCGCATCTGTTTTCTTCTTTCTGCTCTCCTATTTGTCACTATACCAGAACGGGAAAAAAATACCATTGAACGCTGTCATGTTATCTGGAGGAACAGATCTTCTCATCCCCACTGAGGCTCAGTATCATGTGGGATCGCCCGCGCATCCTCGGTCTGTTGGAGATTGGAAAGACCGTGGATCCGGCATGGATCTTGAATAAAAAAAAAAAAAAAAAATAAAACAATGATAGACACGAGTTTTCGAAAGTTGCAACATGTGTTTGTGTGCCGCAATCATGCCCCCATCGAAGCATCTGAACGGGGCCGCCGATATGGGGCTAACGATGCGCAGTTGCCCGGGTCCCGTCGCCGCTCCTCGGTGAGACGGAAGGAAGACATCGTGGGCACGCCGAGCGGGAGGATTTGCAAGAGACAAGGGCGGTGCTGAGGCTCGGGAACCCCGGGAAGCAAAAACGATCAAGTAAATGCCCCGACGAAACTGTCATGATAATTCCACCTCAGCGGCCGTGACTCCAAATGGAGACAGCGACAACTTTCAAAAAAATCCTTCCCGCAATCCCTCCAACAAATCCCACCGAGAAATGACGCGCTCGTGGAGATTTTCAGGGTCGGTTTTTTTTTTTCAAGCGCCTCTTTGGCCCCCAAAGAAAAAGCTCGGCGGGTTCGGCAACACCCTTGTGAAGGATTTTGCGTTATTCGAGGCAGCCCACGAAGGATTCAAGCACAGAATGGGTCCACATGGTTATGACGGCTGTGCTCATCGTCATCCCCCTTTTTTTGGATTGCGGGGGTCGTAGCGTTTGTGCTGTTTATTGCTTGCTGGAGGTGGCTCGGCAGAGCTTGAATTTCCCGTCAGAAAATTTCAGGGGACCGAACTCTGCCAACCGTCGTGGCCCCCACGAACGGCTTCGGAACCGACAAGAGCCGCGAGCATATGTAAAGCAGTGATTGGGCAAATTACGAAGGCTGTTGGTTAAGAAGCCACAAGGGTGATTAAAACAGCTTGAGCTCTACCCGCCACAGCCATCTCCAAGCATCGTTTTGTTGTCATGCATATCGGCAACCATCACCACGATCTCCTTCTGACCCGCCTCCTCGGGCCTCACAACCCTCCTCCGGTCCACGATCGGCATCCCACGCCTCGGCCGATGGCTCCAACGGCATCGGCCTTTTTGCCCTCCTCAACCCCACACTTGGGGCCCAGGCTGGGTCTGATTTGACATCCCAGCTGCCTGGCTCGGCGTCAGAGCTTCCAAACGGGGTTTCTGGCCTCAGACAAGAAAGGGCTGAGCGGGTACGCCACCCTAAAGGGGCCTCCCATAAGCTGTCCCTAAGAAGGAAATCTGAATTTGCACAGTCCCGTCAGACGGGAAGGATACGTAGTCGCCACGAAGGAAGGAAATCGTGATGGGGTCCACGGAGTCGTCATGAGGTTGATCATGAGAAAACCCCCCAAGGCTAGACTAGTCGCACTGGTCCATGATCCATCACGAGCCATGATGGCGGCAGCGCCCCCCGGCCCATCAGACAAGCGCCACTCGCACTAAATACACACCCTACATCCACCGATCTCAAGCTGGGCCGCCATCACGCCACAGATTCAGAACAATAACCAAACCGGTGTCGGCTATAACACCCATCACATAAGAAGCTAACCCTGTAATTATCTTTTTGAATTACTAACCACGTTCGTGAGTTCCTCATCAACCAACCCTAACAGCCGGAATTACAAAGCCGGCCCCGGCCCCGTCTTACCCTACTCAACCCCTCCCGGGGAGACGCCGAGGACACACATATATGAGGGGTGGCATGTGCCGCGCGTAATTTTACCTGGTCTGACGTGTGAAAAAAAAAACCCCTAGTCCTCTGCGCCTGGCTACCTTGTCTTCCTCATCCACAAAGTGTGCCGGCAAAACCATGACACCGACCGTAGCCATTACTCCTTGTTCGGCATCAGATAGCTCCATTTTCGTACGAGAAGCTGCGTCGTGATCATCTAACGTGGGCAGGTGATAGCATACCTGTACAACACATGTCTGTACAAGAACAGCAGGTCCATCCGTCTCAGCTTACCTCTCCTCCCTCCGCAATCCATTATTCCCGACGGCCAGCAAGCAGTAGCAGTCACGCGGCCCGCGTCCCAGGTCCCAAGTTGGCGCAGCATGATCGTACCGCGGAGCTCAAACGAAATTCTTTTGCGGAGGGGAGGCCACAAAGAATAAAAAATCAGAAGACGCCAGCTTACATTATCTCCACGGGTCCACGTATCGACATCAAGCCATCATCCGTCATGTTACAGCGTCGTACATAACGTGATTGACCGTCAGTGCTGATAAAGCGAGCTTCTCAGGCATGGGGCACGAGGTTGCGCTGGAGCCCAATCTGACGTGACCGCGTTTGGTGCCCAAAGCTCGTCCAGCTCTCGTATAATTATCCCAGGTCTTGCCGCACGTTCAACTCCTCACGGGACTAGCGTCCGGTAAGCTCGGCGATTGAACCATTAGTGAACAGAAGAGATCCTTGTCAATATCCATGCATA
Organism: Falciphora oryzae; assembly: GCA_000733355.1. Lineage (NCBI taxonomy): Eukaryota > Fungi > Ascomycota > Sordariomycetes > Magnaporthales > Magnaporthaceae > Falciphora > Falciphora oryzae. The sequence goes on from JNVV01000023.1 coordinate 167,214, forward strand.
ATCTGAAGGTTCTATTACTTCGGTGGTATGATAACATCAAAACGCTCGAGCCCAAGCAGCACCAATGATCAGGCCAGACACATGCTCTGGGGTATCAAAAACACAGACACGTTCACGGCAACACGACCAACAAGGGTGGGAAATGGATACAAAGAAGAAATCTAAAAAGTGTCATAAGGGTCATAATATGTGTCGTCAGTGCAGTGCCGAAGAGGAAAATTAGTCTGAAAGAAGAGAGCATCTTGTTCTCGAAGTATGTTTGAGAAACCATGAGCAACGAGGAAGATGCCAAGGGGACGAAAAAAATGAAAATCAATCAGTTTTGAAGAAGAGGAAGGGATGATAAAAATGCAACCGCTCGGAAAGGGGTTACCTCGGTTCGACGGGCCAAGGAGCCCATCAGCCGATAAGAAAGAAAAACCAGGGAGACCAAAAGAGCATGAAAGAGAAGCCCACTACCATTTAATGATACCGTCGCTCTCCAATGTCCGCCCGTTGTGATGGAGGTATTGAGATACGAGAAATGCGAACAAACGTTGTGGGTGAAATAGACCGCGGAGAACCACGGATGAATTAACCACAAAAAAAAAAAAGGAATTTAAACAGAAGAGACGTAGAAAATTGCAAATACTATACGACACAGCTGGGGTGAAAAGAAATATAAACGTAAATAACAAAGTGGAGGGAGCGAGCCTTGCTGAAAACCGGTGAGGAGACACGTGAGGATTATGTAGGTTGGCTGTCATGCATGCGAGCCGTCGTTGGCCGTCACACCGGTGGCGGCGCCAGACGGCAAGCTCCGGGCCGCATGTCTTGGATTTTTGTTGTTTCTTATTCTCCCGCTTCCCTTGCCCTTTTTGACGTCGTCGCCGGCGGGGCAACCTTGGAGAGGTGGGTGGTGTGTGGGCGCGTCCTTGTGCGCGTGCGTGTTTTGTGTGCGCGTACACCCACCAAACCCCCCACCACTGCCACCACTCACAAAAAATGGCAGTCTTATGCAGGGCGCAAAACGAGTGCCTGCGCCTGTGGATAAGCAAATTCCGGGGCGTCATGTGAGAGGGGGAAACGACGACCATCCGGGTTCCTTTTATCGCACCCATGCTTCCTTTTTTCGTCGTCCATTCTCCTAGGAACACTCCTCTTGCGTTTTATTATCGCCCGCCAATGAATGTCGACTGAATTGACGCCAATGGGACCGCGGCGGTCCCTGCTGTGATGCGTGTCTCCGAAGCAACAACGCGCAAATAGCTATCGCGGTCGCCTCTCCTCTAGAGGCACTGTGTCGCCGTAAAAGCCACCGCCGTTAGCCAGACATGCCAGACAGACGCCACCGTCGTACGCGCGGGTGTGTCTTTTCCAGCTGGCGCCAGACTCGTCGTCCATCGAAACAATTTCTCCATGGACGCCAATTCCTCCGTGGCCTTGCTCCTGCTCGTGGTGCAACGACAGGCCCGTGGCGTCGTAGTGGCCGTGTTGCTGCTGCTGGTGCGCTGGCGGCTGGGGATATTGCTGGTAGTGGTGATCGAAAAAGGTCGTGTCGCGGCCGTAGTCGTCGGATCCAGGCGGCGGGGGCGGAAGGTAGGTCGTGTCCGTCGAGGGAAAAGATGACGGGGCAAAGTGTTGAAGAGACGGGTAAGTCGAGAAACCACCTATTTGCCACTGCTGCTGCGCATCCCCAGAGCCAGCCCCCTCTCCTGCTGTCCCACAAGTGGTCGGCACAGGGTCAAATTCTGATCCAGATGACGCCATTCGGTTATAGCTCCTCCTGCGCGGCGTCCGACGCGACGGTGAAAGCCCGGTTTGAGAACCTCCAGTGGAAAAACCGGCCGAAGTCGACGATGAGGATTGGCGGGAGAAAGAGGCGGTGCCTGAGGCCAGCCCCATGTCTGCCATACCGGTAGACATGTAGTCTGGGTTCGGCTGGTGGATGAAGGACGGCCGTGCGTCACCACCGTCCGGCTCGGGCGGTGTTGAGGCGGCATATGCGGGCCGCCGGTCCTGGAACGCAAAGACGGTCGGGAAGTGCGGCGGCGCAGCCATGAATTGGCGAGGGGTCGCCTGGCCCAGCCGCACGGGACCGAAGTCCGGGTCACAGCTGCTGCCGGTGGGGTCTTGCGTCACTCCCGCGGCCGGATCTAGGCCGGCCGCTACCGAGCTGGACGCCGACGCCGACGAGAGCGCGGCAGGCATGTTGTGGGCAGCAGTGACACTACTGCCGCCCCAAAGGGCCGTCGACGAGGCATCCGAGTGAGCTTTCTGAGAGGCGCGGGCTTCCAGGGCCGAAGCTCCTGACCAGCTGTCGCCACCTTCCATAATTGACCCGTCCTTGGGCCCGACATCTGGCTCATTTGTCGCTTGCGGCAGGGAGAGGAATGAGGGGTTGGGAGGGGGCACCCTATAGGGCTGACCAGCGTCTTTTTCAGCAGCGGCAGCAGGGGATCGTGTCTGGCTCAAGTGGACGCCTGACCCAGCCCCGTCCCGGTTGGTGCTGACTCCACGTGACCGGGCGTCTACCATGACCCAGGACGCCCGATGATGACGGGACCCTTGATCCTGCGGCTGTCGCTGGTGTTGTTGCTTCTGCTGCTGTTGAGGGGGTGGGAGCGGAGCCTGAGCGACGGTGCTCTCCCCGAACCCACCGGCACGACACGCCAAGCTGGATCGTTCAAAATCGCTCGGACACGGCCACTCGTCGGTTTGCGCGCTGCTTATGCCCTCCTTCTCGCACCCGCCACCTTGACGGCCGCCTCCACTTTCTGGTTGGGCACTATTTGCGGGGGTGATGAGGCCTAGCGAGGTCGACCGCGAGCCTGCACACGGGGATGAGGGCAATGTCCTCTTCTTGGGCTGACTGACACTGGCGAGCCTGGAGAGCAAGGAGAGGCGAACAGCAACCACGGCCGCGAGGAAAACGATCAATGCGACTGCGTATATATGTGTGCAGAGCAGGTGGTTGAGAATGCCGCGAGGTTGTGACCCGGTCTCCGAACCTAAGCTGACGTTGTGATCCCAATTAGGAGTTTCGCTGCTGCTGCTGCTGCTGCTGATGCCGACGTCGCGCAAGAAGAGGCGTGACGGCGGTATGAAGGCGGGCATGTTGGGCTGAGAAGCCGATCGAGGGGGTGGGATCGATGTGTGTTGGCCCAAGGGCATGCAGCTAAGTATGTATACCAGAGCGAGACCGTGAATATCAGTCAACTCAAGTGGTGATGCAGCCCACCCCGTAGCGAATCGTGGTGCGTCAGGGGTGTGTGTGTGCAGCCCTCCCTGGTGTGAGTGTGCGAGGGGGAAAGGAGGTAGGGGCGTGCCGTGGATCGAATCCTACTTTCTTGACTTGTCTTTTTATTTTATTTTTTGTTCCCCTCTTTTTGTTCTTCTTTTTATTTTATTTTCCTCCCTTTTGTTTTTCTTGTTTTATTTGTTCTTCCAGACACCCCGAGGAGGGTCCCGTGTGGGAGAGATCCCCAGCAACACCGTTTCTTGGTGTCTGGGATTGTGCGATTTGGTGTCACTGCTGGGGGCCGTCCCAAACAGGCGATGTATGCCGCGCGCCTCCTGTCGTGGTGTGGCTTGAGCTGACGCAGGTGGTGGGCGTGTTCGAAAATTGCGGCGAATTAGGGTCGCAACCGCTGGACGCTCTACTGAGCGTGGGCTTTGCGGGACCGCGGGTGGGGGAGAGTTGAGGATCAATGTCCTGGGTGCTGTGGGTAGTGGGTGGTGGCCTCCCAGGGGGCCTTGTGATGCTGGGGGCTCCCTGCTGGTTCGATGTCTGGGCCCTGCGGTTTGCTGACAGCTCCAGAGGCCGGGCCGGCCTGAGTGGCAGAGACGCGAGCGTGGAGGGCTCCAAAAGCCGCACACACACACACACACAAGGCACGCCCAGAATATTCCTGCAAGCGGCTGCAAGGGATGCGGGACCGCCCTGCAGCGACAAAGCCGGACAGGAGCCGCAGATTCTGACCGAATGCGCGTTTCTGTGTGCTGTTTTGAGGGGGTGGTGGGTGGGCGGGAGTTTGCACTGCCTCCTTCTAGCGGCTTCAGGGTGAGCCCCGGGTTAGGGGTGAAGGAGTCAGTCGGTCTAGGAGGCGCGCCGCACACCGATGGGCATCAGCAAACGTAGCCCAGCCGTTGGGACGCTGCAGGTGCGCCGTGTCACACAGAGGCCCAAAAGAGCGGTTAACGTCAGGCGCGGCGCGCGGCCAGTGGGCGTCCAATCGCGGCGAGGATGGCAGCCGACTTATACGATTTGGGCCGGTCGGCCTGTCTGACGGGTGTCTGCGTCAACGGCAGCGCGGGCGAGACAGGCCCGGCGGTGACCAGAGAGAGGTTCGGGGCAGGCAAGCTTCGAGACACGACGAAGAGGCACAGCAATGTGGACGAAACAGCGGGAGCTCGGCAAGACTGGGCCGAAACCGAGGCCGCTGACGGGCAAAGGAGGCGGCGGCAGCGAGGGTGCAAGGGCAGAGCGGCTGGGACTGGGGCCGGGGAGGCTCGGTCAGGTCGGAAATGAGAGGCCGGTCGAGGGCAGGAGGCAGCGAGGAACCCGTGCGCTGGGGCCGAGAGAAGGCAAGGGAGAGATATGGTTACTTTGTCGTCCGACTCGAGCAGCAGTGGGGGTTGACCAGGAGGCCCGACAGGAGCACCGGCAGGCCAAAAAAAGAAGAGACAAAACAAACCCACCAGCCGGGCCCGGGGAGATCTATAAGAAAACAAGACTGGACTAACCGATCCGCAACATGCGAGCAGGAAGAGCGCAGACGACGAGGGGATCTTATAAGTGGAGTCGACAAGGCCGTCTGTGCTGTGGGGGGGGATGCAAGATGATGGGACGCCAGTCAGTCCAAGGCGGCATCCCGAGCTACCGGGATTCGACTTGGGCAAAATGGGACCAGACATCAGGTCCAGGGGCAAAGGACATGGACCAAGAGCAGGGGTAGGACGAAGCGAATCCATGTTTGGCCAAATTGCTGGTGTGGGAGAGGCGGGCCATGGTTTTTTTTTTTTTTTTTCGCTAGGAGCCGAACAGGAGCAGACCAAGTGCTGGCCTTGCCATCTCGCCATCTTGCAGGTCGGTCAGGAAGCGTTAGTTGCAGCAGAGAGCTGGCCGAAGACGACAGGTGGGGCTGATTGGGCTGGAAGGTGTCGGGGGAAAAAAGAAAAAAGAAAAAGAAAAAGAAAAAGAAAAAGAAAAAGAAAAAAAAAAAAAGAAAAGAAAAGAAAGAGCCAGCCAGGCAGGAAACGGCTTGATTCGATCGCCTCCCAGCCGATCAAATTTTCCTGCTGTTTCTTCTGCCCGGCCTTTCATCTCCGAAGGTCCCAGCCAGCCAGCCCTGTGCACGGCATGGTTGGAAGAGGGAAATGGCACCGAGAACACAGGGCGACAATTGCGGGCCGAGGGTCGTCAACCAGGCCACCCAGCTGCGGTCAGCGGCCTATGAGGATCCAGGCCAGGCCACCAAGAAGCAGAACCAGTGGAAATGCAGTGTTACGACGTTTCTGGGAGGTGGCTTGCTTGCTCTTTTCCATCCTAACGGAAAGCAACAGACCGGCAGGTACGTTCTTGGGAGACCCAGTCGGCGTGGGGCGGCCCTGCCTGCCTCCTCTGTGCGCTGCTTCCTTGGACGGTGGGGAGGGGAGTGATCCATCGAGCAAGGGGCGTCTAAAACAGACCAGGGGCCCAGGAGATGCATCCCTACCGAGCCAGCCCTACGAGCGAACCGCCGCGCGCTAGATTTTGCCAAGCGCAGGGGTCCTATCGGCCACCTGGCCACGAGCCCAGCCGCCGCCCGCCCGCAGCGAGACAAAAGGCGGAAGGTGACGGTGACGGGCATATACGGATACGGTGCCTCATGCGCTCGAGTGTCAGCACAGCAGAAACAGGCAAGCGAGCAGTCGAGCGCGTGATAGCAGGATCAAAAGCTTGGAAGAGCCCACGTTGCCGCTTTGGTACTGGCGGCGGCAAATATCGCGGAGAGGAGCTGCGACCAGGTCCCCTTCGTAATCTAACCTGGCTCGATACTAATAAATTGGCTGGTGGTCGAGAACCCATTCAGCTGAGGTGAGCTTTCGCAGGGCGCCTAGATCAAGCAGACGTCAGAGCCGCTAGCCAAGCCCGAGGTGCCCGCCCGTGGGCGATAGTGGAGGTTGATGGAGTTGCTGCCTTCGGACCGGAAGCGATGGGCATTTGCTTACTGGCAGAGTCTAGAGGATCGCATACTACTGTACCTACACAGACCCATCAGGTGGAGAGGGCATGGGCTGCGTGGGAACCCGATGCAGCGCGCAGGTAGGTAGTAGTGCCGAGTTAGCCTCGCAGATGCGATGGAGACAGGTCAGGGTCGGGAAGCAGGGTGGCAGGCAGGCTCGCAACTCGATACGACGGCACGCAATGCATTGCATTGGCCAAGCTAGCCGCATCCACGCCCTCGCTCAGCTGTCGGTAGCATCCGCCTGCCCAACCCCCACATAAACATGCAAGTTGAGCCCCCTCGTCCGTCCTTGTTCCCAGGTTCCCTCGGTTGTTCTCACCGCCTCGGCGCGCGACGAGAAGCATCGAGCACATGCAGCCGAAGCTGAACACACAAAATGGCCCCCAGAGTCGTTGTGTCGAGTGTGTGTGGCCGGCAGAAACAGCGGTTGATCGACATGGCCCGCAAAAGCACGACTCGAGATGCAGCTCCGACGACGCAGTTGGCCAGCACATCAGAGCGAATCAAGCGGCCATGTTTCGGCCCTGGACTTCCTGTTCGAACGCGCGTGTGTGGGGCGCCCTCGAAGCCGTGGCTGTGGCTGTCTTGCTCACCCGCCCCCGCATTGTTGCCAATTGCATCGCAGCGAGCGTGCTACACCGGCTTCGAAAGCTTCCGAAAAGAGGCGGTAAGCCATTTGCATAGGGGTCAATATGGGATCGCGGGTTGGTGCGTGTGCAGAGTATTTTTGAATTTTAGAATGCGGCATAAATACCTGCATCTGCTGTCCCAAAAGGATGGTGGTGGTGGCGTGGAGGAAAAAGGGTGTGGTGGGTGTGGGTGTCCGAAATAGCAGCCGCGAGGGAGGACCTGCACCCGCCACCATAGAATGTGGATTGGCAATACAATAATTGCAGTGAATGCAAAATCACCAACTACCACCTGCTCGTTCCATCCAAAGCTCTGCCGCTGCGGGTTTGCGGGAGCCAAGAAGGGAAAGGCACAATCTTCGGCCGGCCCCCAACAAAGCAAACCTGGAAAAACGACCGACGGAGCCGAACGACAGCGGCGATTGACGGCGTCCAAGGCGACTTCAGCTCGTCTTGCAGCATTTGGCGCGCTCTGTCCATACGAGATTTTGCCACCGTTGACGACGCATCGCCCCGTTTTTTCAGCTTCAGCTCCCCCAGCTGTGCGTGTGTTTTTTTGGGGTCCGCATCCAGGAAAAACAAAGAAGGCCCGCACACGACGCAGAGACAGCGACGACAGCCAGTCGATCTTGCCCGATTCCACACCAGCGACTTTCCATCAAATGCGACGCGAACAGAGGCACCAAGGCACACAGAAACCCAAGATTGCACGTGCGCCAATCATCCAGGGGCCCCCAAGGCCGCCGCTCGACCGCTCGACCACAACGCATTCTACTGGGCCCCGCCGGCCGTATCCGACGCGTCCGTGGTGCACAGCCCCATCGGCTGCCTCTTCAGCCCTACCAGATGGATCGAACCTTCCCTGCGCGGCACGCGTCGCATGCCCGCCCGCTGGAAAGCCAAGCCCTTGGCACGACGTCCTGCGTGCTACGTAGGTAGACGTGCCTGTGTCTCCTCCCCTCAGCCCGCTGCTGTTTGCTGTTCGTGGCGGGGCAGCCAAGTCCAGCCAGACAGAACCCACCGTTTTTCTTGATCCAAACCCGCACTCGCCCGCCTGAATGCCCTCGCCGTCGCCATCGCCCCGTGTCGGCCCCCCCCCCCCTCTCTGACCGACCATCCACTGATCGCCCGCCTTCGCCAGACGTCGCATTCTGACCGCCATTCTCTCGGAAACAGGGGCCGGGCTGTCCTCGGCCATTGATTCCGGTCGTCTCGACTGATCTTTTGCCCACTCCCTGTTCGACCCTTGTTCCTTGCCTTCTGCAACGTAACTTGGGATGGATGGCGGGACAAGGCGTCGCTCGCTTTACCCCCTAGCCCGCCTTGCCACACTTCAATTTCCATTGCCGCCCTCGTTGGTCGTCTCTCCTCCATCAATCTCGTTCCTTTCGCCGACTTTCTCGCATCATCACCTACCCGCTTGCTCGCTTCTCATTGCCTGCCCTCCGACGTCGCATTACGCCCTCGACTTTGCTTCCTGTCGACCTCGTGTTGGTTCACTTTGTCAGCAAACGGCTCCTCTGCGTCCCTTCTCGTCAGCAGCCATGACTCCCCGCGCGCTCTCACAGGCTGCAATACGACGGCGTGTCGAAACGCCTCCACGAGCCTCGCCGTCTTGTTGCCGAGGCTGTATACTACACAGAACATCTGCCGTCCAGGGTGGCCTGGCCGTTGCACCAACCGCCGCCGCATCTCGCCCAGGTGCTGGCTCCTAAGCGGTGACCCCCAGGGTCCAGTAACAAGCGCAAGGCCTCGGGTCGCCGCCGTCGCGCTTCTGTTGATCCGAGCTGCGAGCTGCACTTCTCTCCTAGTGGACAGGATACGATACACGCCGCCGCCACTCCAGTCCAGTCCCAGCAGCCTGGGAGTGATGCGTGCTTGATCGAGTCGGCTCCTCGAACCAACAGACAACAGGCACTATGAGCGACACATGGCGCGCGCGTCGTCGTCTAATCCTCTGGGCCGGCCCACATACCCACATTAGAGGTACCAAATATTACATGCGCCAACGTGCGGCACGGCCTGTCTTTCTGCCCGCGTTACACCTGTCCCGACGTCCCCTTCACTCCCCTACCCCCTTCTACCCTGCCAATCCCAGAGCCGCGCTTGACGTGCATCAGATCTGACTTTGATCTAACCCGCGTGGTTCCCTTTGGGCCTGTGCATGCACCCCGTCGTCACCCGTCCTGGAGAGGTCTGCGTATTTTGCTCTAATGTTATCCTGTAGCAAATGGCAAGCCGCAAGTGTGTGTCGTCTTTCTATTCCATCACTGACCCGCTCCGTCGTCCGTGCTCGCTCCTTGGCTTTTCCTTCTGTCAGCCCGTCTTGGTAGTGTCGAGCATGGTGATGACGCCTCAGTCGGGCCACTTCTACGTGCCACGGCAGCTGCCTCTTGCCATCATGGTCCAATCCAAGCCTCGCTTTGGCGCGGTCGGCGGCGCGCTGACGAGGGATTCTGCCTCTCATCCGCGCATCATAGACTTGCCCCTCCTCCAGATGGCGGTCTATGGGCTATTTTCCGCCATTCGTCTTGGGTAACTCCAAGCCATGCCCGCCAATCGGGTTGTCTAACCCACCGATGCCGGCGCGGGCCCCCCCACCAAGCCGATCAACATGGTGCTGCTGGAGACGCATGCGTCACACCATACCATTCACCCGGGCGGGATTTTCGCGCGTGATCTCGTCAGCTCCGAGTGGACACTATATTCGGCCGAGATAAAGGCCAAAGCAGCCTCTTTTGTTGGAGCACGCAGGCGAGCTAGTCCACGCCCATGGAGGCGGGCCATCCGCCCCGGTCCTTATGATCCGCTCGACTATTGGCAATGGCGTCGTGACCCGGAAACTAGCCAAGCGATACGCCAGGCAGGTCTCACCCTTGTGCATGGCCGAGGCCCCGAAGAGCCTCTTTATTGCTGCTTGTTTTCCTGTTAGGAAAGCCCAGCCAGCCTCGCGGCGGACCACCGGTAAGAACGTGATCCCCGAGCCGTCGAATCACATCGCCGGATTCGACACATTTGGCTGGCCAGCCACGACGATGCCGGCTGAGGTGCCAATTACCCGCAGCTGCGTCGGCCGGCTGCTATCCACGGGCAAAGACTCGACCAATATTCAATATGGTTGGTCGCCGTCTCCTCAACGCGGTCTAGTGGCAGGGCTAGCCGCTCGAGAGGCCCATCATCTGGCACTCGCTGCCAGTAGCGCATCATGCATATTTGCATCCTGGCCTGCCCATCCCGCGGCCGGCACTGATATGTCGTCACATGTGACCTGTCTCGTACTCCGACATTTACGCGTCTGACGGCGGCTGCCAGTGAGCACTTTGCTTACCACGGAAACGGACTCGGGAAAAGGGCCGGCTCCGGTGCCGGCTGGCTCGCCCTTGTCTTTCCTTCCATTGGCTGTGGCAGAATTGTCGAGTGGCAAGCTATTGGACGAGATTCTTGAACGCGATTTCGGCCACAAGGTTGCTGATGTTGAGGTCGACACCCCGGACCTGGAGGCGGGATCTGATATGCGCCTCCATCGCCGACCCCGGGGGCTTACTTACCCCAGCTGAATCCTTCTAGTCCCGACATCAGCAAGCAGCTCTTTGGAATCCACGTCTCGGGAACACAGGCATTAGATCAGGAATAGATCCAAGCCAGCCCGGCCGAAGCTGTAATTCGACCAAGCTTCCTGCTCTCGGGTCACGAGACCCAAACGCGTGCGACATCTTCCCGTCTCACGATCTGTCCAAGGGAGAATAATGTGCCCAATAACGACCTAGAAGAAGCACGTGTTACCAACCTCAGCTCGCACAATGTTGTCCACGGCGTCAAAACAGGCAGTTGGTGCGCAACGTGTGCGTTGCAAATCCATCACGTTACGACGCCATGAACATAAATGGTTTACAATGGATGGTCCACCTTGGACGCGTAGTGATGATGATGAGAGCCCACCTTGGCGCCCACCGCCCACTCACACAGCCTCCACCATCCAGGTCTTGGCGGGAACGATTTTGCGTAGGCGCACTAGTCTGCTTTCGGTGTACCAGTGCGATGGCGATGCTGTTGGTGAAGGAGGATGGGGAAAAGCAAGAGGGAGGAAGCTAGCGGCGGTGGCGGCAACAAGCCTCCCCCGGCAGCCTGGGTGAGTCTCCACCCTGAGCCGCTTCGCTTTTCAGCATCGAGGACTTTGCCGCCGACCCTGGTTTGGCGCTAGGGG
>JNVV01000023.1:178679-192315 GCA_000733355.1 Falciphora oryzae
ATGTTGTGTTTCCCTCTCGGTCTCTTGATCATCTCTTCGTGTCCGAGCCCGGTGTCTGGCAGAAAAGGTGGATGGATGAAACGGTTGCCGTCGCCTGCTTCTGCAGACTCCCCGTGAGCTACACGTAATCTCCTCATCTCCTTTTTTTGGCCTTTTGATGTTTCCCTTCGGCATTGGTCATCTCCCGATGATCCATTGCCGCTACCTACTCGACAGCAAGGCCACCAACTCAACCCACCCCTTGCTGCCCCGAGCGATAAGGCTGAACGAGGAGGGGGTGGTGAGACGCGGGCGGATGCACACCCACGCAGGGGAAACTAACTTCACAGGTGTGGCAGGGGGGTTATAGATGGTCACAGAACTGACAGGTTGATCAGCGAGGTACCTGGATTACTTTCTTGGTGTTCGACAGCATCATATTTTAGTACATTGTCTGCTCCATCGAAAAGCACCCATCGCAACAGATAAGGGATGCGACACGATTGTGGCCGATGGATGGAGGCCCTGATGAAGAGAAGACAAGAAGGAACCATGGGCGGCGCGAGGCCTTGTACATCCTTGGCTCGGCCAACCGGACCGAGGAGGGCTCGGAAAACAAGTACCAGATGCGGCAGGGGACAAACCAACGATGCAATAAGGGAAAAAAAAAAAAAAAAACAGGATGTGGAATCATTATCCATATAGTTATATAACAACAAAGAGCGAAAGGAGGGAGGGCAAAAAGGCAATGGGCCGAGTTTTGGGCGGAGGTAATGGGGCTGGTAGCCGACGGTAACAAAAAGAAAGGGAAACAAAAGGGGCTGCGATGGTGAGTTTTGGTGGTTTCAACGATTGCGCAGCGCCCAGAAAGAGACATGGAAAACAACGTAGACATCCATCCTCACACTCAAAGCACACGAGAATCCCACTCTTTCTTCCTCACTCCCTTCTTCTGCGTCTATCTCCTTTCCTCTGCGTTCCCTCTCTTCCTTCCAGGGGCCAAGGGGTACTCCACAAACGCCGTCGTATGTAGACACGCAAAACATTAAACAAAACAAAAGAAAATCCAGATGGATCAAGTGCAGGGTATTCGGAAAAAAAAAAGCATCGCCTGCACAACGAGGTATCGAGCGTTTGTTTCAGCTCGACGTCAGAAATCCCGGTTTGATGGGAGATCCTTCAGGGAGAGGTGTTCGTCGCAAGTGCGGCGAGATTGCAGATCGCAAATCCCTCCAGGCACCAGCGATTGCGTTGAAACAACCATGATCCCCGACGGTTGAGCGTTAACCCCGCTTGCCGAGAGCCTGAGCCAGCTCCTTCGTGCTGACAGTGATGAGCGTTTTTTTTGACATGGGTCGAAAGGCATCGAGATTTTGATGACATGGAAGCGTTGCTGTGTGTGGAGGCATGGATAAGAAGTGCGAGAAAAGCGATAACGGGATTCCAAAGAGCCGTCGTATCTCATTGGGGAAAAGGGGCACGGTTAGCACGGGGGTGAAGGAATCGCGGCCAATTGCCCTACAGGACCGAGATTTCCATCGGCTCCGCCCCTCCTATATGCAGCGCTGGCGGCGCCATGGATCCCGATCCCGCCCCGTTGAGCCCCACCGCGGCGTCGGTCATAGCGTGTTCGTCCGGTCCGGAGCCGGCTGCGTCGCCACCGGCGCCGTCGAGGGCCTCCTCCTCCATCATCTCAATGATGCCGTCGAGGTTGTCGTCGAGACTTTCGGCCTCGGGGCCCAGGCAGATCTTGAGCAGGCGCTTGTACTGCTCGATGTTCTCGCCCGTGCCCACCACGCTGAGCGCGTCCACATACTCGACCTCGGCCACCTGCTGCTCAGCCAAGAGCTGCCGAAGCTCGTTGGCCAGTCGGAACCGCTCTTCGACCCCGTTGCCAGCGCCGCTGCCGTCACCGCTGCCGCTGCCGCCGTTCATGGCGCCCTCGGCCGCCTCTGCCGCGGCAACCAGCTCGCGGTCGACGAGCCCCTCGACGGCGATGCGGTTCTGGTGCGACACAAACGACGTCACCTTGGCCGCGACCGTCGCCACCTCGGCCTTGAGCCGTGACGCCGCGGGTTCGGGCTGCAGCATCGCCTCGATCTCGGCGGCTTGTGCACGCGCGGCTTCGAGTTCGGCCTGCGCGTTGCTCAGGATCCGTGCCGCCTCGCGTTCCGCCTCGTCCTTCTCGCGCCACTCGTCCTCGTAGCTGCGCGCCAGCTCGTGGAACTTCTCAAAAACCAGCGGCGTGATTCGGTTCTGCACCGTGAGCGCCGCCTCCGACTTGTACGACACCGCGAGCTTGCTGCCCACGGGTCCATGGTGAGCGTGGTGGCCAGCGCTGCCGGTGCTCCCCGCTATGCCTGCTGCTCCCTCACCTGTAGTATCGACGCCCAACGCATCTCGGAACGAGACGTGGCGTTGCGACTCGGGCGCGAAGGGCGATGATGAGCGTTGCGGAGCCGAACGTGCCTTCTTATTCGCGTTGAGTTCCCTGATCAGGTCTTCAGCACGGATGCCCTCGTTATTGGCAACGTCGGTGCTGGCACCGCGGCCAAGCAGGGCGCGGATGCACTTGCTCGCGCCGCGCTGAGCGGCCAAGTGGACGGCTGTGTTGCCGTCTACGTCCTGCGCATCGAGCAGCTGCTGGACAAAGTCGGGGCCGTGTGTCTCCTGTAGCCTATTAAGTATGTTGTCTAGGTAGTAGCGCGAGCACGACGGGCTCGACACGCGGCCGCTCTTCATGATGGCAGCGTGATGGATGACGGTGCAGCCGGCGAGATCGCGCTGATCGACCGTCTCGAAGAGCTCCTTCATGACGGCCGGGAAGGTCTGTTTCTCGTAGCAGTTTGTGAAGTTGACGGCGCGCATAAGTGGTGTCTCGCCCCGGACGTTCTGGACGTCTAACCTCGCGCCGAAACGCTTGAGCTGCTTGATGACTTCCACATCGCCCATGGCTGCCGCCCAGTGGATCGCCGTGTGGCGGTCCATGTCGATGGCCCAGTCGGGTTGGAAGTTTGTCGGGGGATCAGGACGGATTGCCGGGCGCTCGTTCCTAGAGAGCAAGAAGTAGTCCAGCAGTTCATCGCCGTATACGGAGTGTTGCTGATCCGTCAAGTCCTGCAGCAACTCCTCTCGCTTCCGCTTGCGGTGGCCTGTCGAGAAGTGCGAGAGATCGTGTCTGTCTTCCTCGGCAAGATACGATGCCGATCCCACCGTCAGGTTGTCTGGGGTGCCGTCATCCTCCATAAGGACGTCGCCGTTGTCGAATCCATCTTGAGGTGTTGGTGCGGCTGAGTAGGGGACAGGCTGCGAGGATGCTTGACTTGCTGCGGCAGCGCGCGCGGCTTTGCTGTTGAACTTGGGAACGGCGGGCTTCTTTGGCTGCTTTGGCTTGCTCGCGTGCCTTGGCGCGGGCGGCGGACTTTCGGCGCCTGGAACATACTCGAAGATGGGCCGTAGTCGGTCGTAGACGTTGTTCCTGTTTGCGAGGGCCTCGCCGGATTCCAGCGGGATCCAGGTTCCTGGGTGAGCGTTAGCATCGACTGGAATCTCGACGCATCTCAGAGGCGCTAGAGAGGGCGGCGCAAGCAAGCTCTGGCAGACGAACCTTGATACTTTCCGTATCCACCCTGGATCTTCTCGTGGGTATCCTTTTGGACCTCTCGCTCGAGGATTCTTGTCCTCGCGGGCTTATCAAAGCCAGCGGCCTTGAGGATGTGTGTCGCATTGATCCAGTCGTCATGACGACGTCGCATAACATGTTCCTTCAGGTCGGCGCCAAATTGGTATTCGTACACCGGTATCTAGATGTTTGCGACCAAGAAGTTAGACTCGACTGCCATGTTATCAAGGGGGATTATGCGACGCGCGACGGCGATGGCGACAAGATGGGAACGGTATGGCGACGCAGCAGTTGGCGCATCCCAGGGCAGGGCAGCTGGCCGGGTAGACTGTCCACAGGCGCTTGCTTGGTCTGACAGGCAGCAAATGTGAATGGATATGTTGAAGGGATAAAGCGCGGACGGCGGGGAGAAGACGTCATGTATAAGGGGACAAGAAGACAGAGCACAGCGACAACCCCAGCCTGCATTTGGGCCAAGGCTTCGACGACTGAGCGAGGTCGCAAAGACGAGGTCAAGATGCGTCGGCCATGTCGCATGCTCCTGAGGATTGTAGAACCGGAAACCAAAGAAACACAATTTTTTCAACCCCATCTCAACCTACTCCGCTGTACGTGGCGCTGTATATGCCCGGCCCGGTGGGCGTGCTAACAGCAGCCGCTGCCTTGACCATGGCGAGGCCTGCCGATGGCCGCAGCCGAAAAGAATCGGGTCGGTCGGTCGACGACAGGGTGCGCTCGGGGAGGGGGACTCGGTTGGGGTTCAGCGGACTCGTTCTCGGCTATGCGCACGCAGGCAGCAGCGCGGGTATCACCGATTGAATAGGGACCGAAACGACGGGGACAATGGCGAGGGGTCAGATCGTCGGGGCGGCGGGGGAGAGTGTATGCAGCAGGGCTAGCCAGTCAGCAGGAGGCCTATTGCATCAGGGAGGCGCTTCGAGTGGTCGGGTGTCGCGGCGGTTGGTGCCTTGGGGGTTGAGGCGATGAGGTTATTCGCAGCCGGCAGAATGTCGGCCAGACAAGATTGCCACGATTTTTCGCCCAAATTGGCCCAAGTGGCTTGTGACCGCCTTTGGTGGTTTAATTGCCTGACAACGGAAGCGAGAGCCACGACGGGGGGGGTGTCGGAAAGACGCGAAAATGCGTGACGGGAAACGCGAAAAGGAGGTGCGAGCAACGCGAATCAATTAGAGGCGCAGCGCCTGAGGCAGCGAGCCCTCGCTCCTTGGCCCTGTTGTGGAATGGGTGGTGTGGGGAAATCCGCCCACGCACAGGCATGCCCGTCATGGATGGCCTGGCAGGAGGCCAGAAGGGGAATACGGCCAGGGTGTCACGTGGAGATTCAGTCCCAAGAAAAGTCTGCAGTTTGCCCACAATGCAGTGTGAACGCGAGTGCAGACTTTTATTGGGAACCGTGGGACCATGACTGTGGTGATCTGTGGTACAGCTGGTCTCCTGTTCCTGGGTCTGCAGGATCTACGGATCGGTTGGTGGTTGAGCCAAGGTTCCAGGCTCCTCACTGATGGCTGTCTCTGCCTGCTTGAGTTGGATCTTCTCACTTTCGATGGCAAAACATAGGTGGTTTATTAGATAGCAAGCCACACCCATTTGCCAAATTCTTCCCTTGCTCCAAACCAAGATGACGTAAGACATCGTGCTCCCTCAGCTGGGGCTACCCCGCCACGCCGCATACCTTCACCCCCACCATGGCTCCCCGTATCGCGCTTTGAGCCGTCAGGAGTCATGGTGACGGGGGGAAGACCGGTCGACTTGCGACGGCTCTGGTCGCCCAAGCTTGGCTTAAAGTTGAGGCTGATCCGGGAGAGGACACCATCCTGCCTGCTGTGTGCCACTTACACCAACACGCCGAGAACCCAGGAGCCAACAAGGAGCAAAAGACCACCACAAAGATGTCGCCGCTCATCGCGCAGAACCCCAACAACAGGGTCATCCTGGGCCTGATGACCTTTGGCCCCGACGAGGAGACGGGCGCGCGCATCACCGATGTGGCCGAGTTCGGCAAGGTCCTCGACATCTTCCAGGGCCGCGGCTACATGGAGGTCGACACGGCCCGCATGTACGTCGGCGGCAAGCAGGAGGCTTTCACGCGCGAGGTCGGCTGGCAGAAGCGCGGCCTCACCCTCGCCACCAAGGTGCAATATCCCAAAGAGCACGGCGACAACGCGGCCGACAAGGTGGTTGCCTCGGTCGAGACGAGTCTGAAGGATCTGGGGGCCGACAAGGTCGACGTGAGTTTCATGTTCTATCCTCTCCTTGCGTCTTGTCTCGCCAGTTGGGAAACCACTGACGCCTTCACCAGCTCCTCTACCTGCACGCCGCCGACCGCAGCATCCCCTTTGCCGAGACACTCTCGGCCATCGACCAGCTGCACAAGGCCGGCAAGTTTGTCAACTTCGGTATCTCCAACTTCACCGCCTTCGAGGTGACCGAGATCGTTATGACGTGCAAGCACAACGGCTGGGTGCGCCCGACCGTGTACCAGGCCATGTACAACGCCATCACGCGCTCCATCGAGGCCGAGCTGCTGCCCGCCTGCCGCCGCTACGGCCTCGACGTCGTCATCTACAACCCGCTCGCCGGCGGGCTCTTCAGCGGCAAGGTCAAATCCAAGGATATGGTCCCCGCCGAGGGACGGTTCAGCGACTCGTCGACCAACCTCGGCAAGATGTACCGTAACCGCTACTTCAAGGACTCCACCTTCCGCGCTCTCAAAACCGTCGAGGAGGCCGTCGGACGCCACCCGGGCCTGACCATGATCGAGACGGCGCTGCGCTGGACCGTCCACCACTCGGCCCTGAGGCCCGCGTCCAGGGGCGGCAACGACGGCGTCATCATCGGCGTCTCGAGCGCCGCGCAGCTCGAGGACAACCTCAACAACCTCGAGAAGGGGCCCCTGCCAGAGGACGTGGTCAAGGCGCTCGACGAGGCCTGGGCCATCAACAAGGGCGAAACGGCCAACTACTTCCACGGCGAGCTGGAGTACAAGTACGACACGAGGGAAGCGCTGTTCGGCAAGAAGTAAATGTGTCGTGTCGTCTGTCATTAATGCTATATCGAAAGGAGGGACATGTAAACGAACAGTGTAGAAAATAAGACTGCGTTGTATAAGCGGTAGTTACGCACCATTTCCAAGCGAACTCCTTGCCCAATCGTGCATGAACCAAAACGATCAACGTTATCTTACACGGTGAGCAGTCCCACGAGCAAAGCAGCCCCTACCCCCAGCACCGTGTCACGCCCCATCCGTGTCCCAGCAGACAGGCCGTTGATGCAAGCCGGGCTAGCGGCGTTAGGAACGCCCTGCTGCGCCGGAGCCGGGCCCAGCCCTGCTCCTTGCACCGGTGGCGGGGGCGGCGGTCCCAACCCAGCTCCCGGCGGAGGCGGCGGCGGCGGCGGCATCCCCAGCCCAGCCCCCGGCGGCCGCGGCGGCGGAGGAGGTGGCATGGGCCCAACCCCAACGCCGACGCCGACATTGACGCCGACCTGCAGCTCGGCGCACTTTTGGCGCAGCGTGGCGCAGGCGTCCTGGACCTGGCGCTGGTCAACGCCCGCGGCCGCGGCGGATCCGGCCGAGGCGGTCAGGGTGGCGCACTCGCGGCCCAGGGCGCCGCACACGCCGCGCACGCCCTCGCGCGCGCTGCTGCCGTCGCCCATGGCCGCCTGGCTGACGATCTGCTGGATCGACCGGACCAGCTCCGTGACGGCCAGCGCGTCGAGGGGCGGGTCGTTGTTGTCGGTGCGGCGGCGCAGCTCCTGCATGGACCTGTGCTCCTGCGTAGGATTGTGTGCTGCGGGAGGAGCTGGCGGTGGTGGCGGAGGGGGCCGCCGCCGCCCCAGCAGCGCGTACTCGCCCGCCACGGACCCGGGCCGGACGACCCAGGCGCCCGTGCGGGTCGGGTCCACAGTCCACCACCCTGCGGCGGAGGTTGCGGCGCGCTTGCCGACGTGGACGCCGCCGCAGCCCTCGGCGTCCAGCCAGGCGCGGCCGGCGGGGCCCAGGGGCAGCTCAAGCCGCGCGTAGGCCAGGTCCGCGGCCGTGTCGTTGAGGCCGACGAGGTAGGCGTGGTTCGCGAGCGGGACGAAGGCGTCGGGCCCGTAGCCCGCCACGTCGTACGTCGTCGAGGCTGGGTTCTGCAGCTCCCGCCGCCGGACGGTGATGGTCCGCGGGGTCGGCGAGAGGACGTGCAGGTTTAGACCGTCGGCAAACGTGAGCCTCTTGCCTTGTATCTGAAAAAGGATGGCACGTCGTTAGCGTTTGGAAAGTCCAGATCCAGAATGCGCCCATCCAGCCGAGGCCTGTTTGGGAGCGGATTCCTACCCCTCCAGGTATTTCAGCCACGGCCCCGAACTCTATCCTGTTTTGAGGTTCCTGGGCCGCGAGCGATCCATATAGCAGGCCGGCCCAGACGCACGGGGCCAGCCTCAGCAGAGATGCCGGCGGTATCATAATCGTTGCGACCTCGGCATGAGTCGACTGGGCTCGGGATTAAGGTCAAGCCTGAGAGGTACACAACCTGTGAAGCCAGTCGCTAGATTGGCGACGGGGGAATGTGGTTGGGAATTTGCGTGATTTCCGCGGAGAAACAGCCTAGTACGTTTTTTTCTCCACGGCGAGGCGGCGGTAGAGAAGGCGAATAAAAAAAAAAAAAAAGAAGGCCAACTTTATATGCCTGGTCCGCTTGGATGTCCTCGGATGGCGAAAGGGTCGGTATCGTGTGCATGCAGTCCTGCTGTCAGATGCACCAAAAGAGATCAATGCAAAATATGCAGGCGAACCTCCTATCTGTAGCATGCGACACGACCTCGGCAGCTGCCAGAGCGTAACTCGTCCGATGGCCCGCATGCAGAGAAAACAGTCAAGTTCTGGGAAGAGGCGGGCAGCAAACCCACGAATTGAGTGGAAGAGGGAGAATCGAGGGGAGAGGAAAGGTTTGCCTCGAGATCACGGTCCGCCCCGTGGCGACGGGCATATCCCGGCGCGATGAACCGTGAGCGCATGCCCGTCGCCATCATCCTTGCCTGGGAGTCCTCCATTAGGTGTAGCAGCCACGCGGCAGGCGGCACACCACTTTACAGACGTGGAGACATAAGTATTGTGTTAAAAAGGCGTTATCGCCCCGTCGATGCAAGGCCACCATGGCTTCATGGTAGCTCTGTACGTCGGGTAGTTCCAATAGCTGGCAGCAACAGGATGCCCATAACCTTTTGCTGCCGCAGCTCCGGCAGAGCAGATCAGCTGATGGGCGACTTGGAAACCCGGATCGCTTGACACCCTGGGAGCCCAAGATGGAGCAGTGCATGTTTCGTCGGGCGTGCGGCAGATCCACTTCGGTCTCCTCCCGCGCTCTCCCAGGACGGACCATGGCCGGGACGGATGGCAAGGGGGGCGAGAGGGCCAAGGCAGATTTAAACAGGCCGGATTGTCGGACGCAATAGGGCTGGACGCCATGATAGGGTGGGTGGCACAAAGTTTAAAGCGTGCAGAAAAAGGGACGTGAACAGACGAAGACAAATAAAGACTTGTCGCATGCGGACCTAGCAGCCAAACCTGCATGTCACGTCCTGCGATCCTGTTTGTGCCGATGCGCCAAGATGGGCGAGCGTGGGAGTCCACCAACTCGGGCTGCCAGCCCAAGGGACCCAGGCCTTCGAAACACGGGCATGCGATGGCGAAGCCGGCCCGGGGTTGCAGTGGACGGGCGGGGGCGGGGGCGGATAGCCCGCACGCTGAGATCGGCGTCCTGGGTCGCCAGGCCGGGGTTGGGAGATGGAATCGATCGGGAGAGAGCGCCGAGCAAAGTAACGGATATTTATCTATGCCTTGTAATGATGCTTGACCTGGCTGACATTGAACTGATGACGCCAGCTCGATCGGTCCCGAAGCACAAAAAAACGCAAGCTCGGTCCCGGGCACCAAACACCAATTGCCTACCCGTCTTACCCTTTCTGGGATCCTCTCGAGCTGGTCCCTGGAAGATGCAGCTTACGATTACAGGATGACGGGTCGCAGCTGGCCTGCGTGCCCATTGGCGGCCTTGTCTAGAAGCCCCCTCCGGGCCGTTCGGGATGGTCTTTCAACCAGCATGGGCTGATCGGAGTTAGCAGGACTCCCTATCTAGAATCCCTCACGGAGGATGAGCTGAGAGCGAGGGACGGGCTGTTGGATGTCGGCATTCTGCAAACCCCGTGGGGCCGACAGTGGCCAGCACATAAAAACGACTTGCTTTGCTTTTGATGCCAGCCATGTTTTATTGATGTGCTGTCTCGAAGCCACATGCCAACGCCGTTCCAAGACAGCCACCGAGCACCAACCATTCGGCCGACCATCCAGCTCCAGCCATCGCACAAGATTGGAACCGAACAAATAAAGAAGCGGCCAGAAGCTGCCCAGCCCAGCCAGCCCAGCCGTCGGGACTTCCCCAAAAGCGACCTCCGACCACCCCCGCGCAGGACGTCACTCTCAGATATCCGCACCGCACCGCGCGAGACTAAATCTACAAACCACCGGCACCCCGCCGCCCGTGTCTGGCTCGTGTTTGCCCTATTAGCCTGCAGGCCCATTGGATCTACCGATAGGCCGCCCCTTTGTCGACCTGCAGAGAGGGAAGCACACCCACACACGCACATACATACGCCGGATTCCCGAGCCCTGCATCACATCGTTGCCCGCGCACAATCCCTCTCGCCGAACCACGGGCAACGATATTTAGTGTCCCCCGAGCCCGCACTACGCCACCGTCCACCTCCGCCCTCCCCTTCTTCCCCTTTTCTCTTCTTTCTCCTTCAGCATGTTCCAAACCACAGCCCGCCAGGCCGCCCGGACAGCAACAGCAACAGCAGCAACAGCAGCACAACACCCAAAACCCGTCATGAGCACAAACCTGGCCATCGCCGCGGCCGCCGTGGTCGCCGCCGGCGCATACGGCATCTACCTCCGGAGCCAGCCGCCCGTCAAGGCCGACGACGGCTCCGCAAAGTTCTTTGGCGGCTTCCCCCCGCTCAAGTCGCTCAGGCTGCAGAGCGCCGAGATGGTCAACCACAACACCAAGAAGCTGCGCTTCGAGTTCCCGGACAAGGACGCCGTCAGCGGCCTGAGCCTGACCTCGGCGACTCTCACCGTCTCCTTCCCCAACGGCTCGTGGGTGCCCGTGCCGAGGCCCTACACACCTGTCAGCGACCTGAGTAGGTTTCATCTTTTTTCCTTTTGATCCTATCGTCATTGCATCCGCATGCATTGCGCCGCATGACTAAACAACCGTATATAAAATCCGCACACACACAGACCAAAAAGGCTACGTCGAGTACCTGATCAAGCACTACCCGGGCGGCAAGGGCAGCACGGCCATGCACGAGCTCAAGCCGGGCGAGCACGTCTACTTCATGCCGATCCCGGGCTACAAGTGGGCGCGCAACAAGCACTCGCACGTCGCCATGGTGGCCGGCGGCGCCGGCATCACGCCCATGTACCAGCTCGCCCGCCACGTGCTCGCCGACCCGCAAGACACCACCCGCCTGACCCTCGTCTGGGGCGTCAACGAGGACCGCGACCTGTTCCTGGCCGACGAGTTCGACAAGCTGGCTGCCGAGCATCCGGGCAGGTTCAAGGCCGTGTACGTCGTCAGCAAGCCCAAGGAGGCCGGCGGGAAGCACGCTACGGGGTACGTCACGCGGGACCTGCTGCGCGAGGCCGGCGTCGTGCCGCCGCCCAAGGGGGAGAAGGCCGCCGCCGGGGAGGACACCAAGGTTCTGGTCTGCGGGCCGCCGGCCATGGAGAAGGCGCTGACCAAGGGCGCGGACGGCGGCGTGCTCGGGGCGCTGGGCTTCGCCAAGGGACAGATATATCGGTTCTAGACTGCCGGGGTGGAGAGGAGGAGAAGAGGGCTGGGGAGAGGCTCACGGGCTGTGGGGATGGAAGGGCTCTGTGGGCAACGATGCACGGCACGTCCAGTCTCATCGTGTTCACGGGCATTGTTTCCAGGGGTTCAATCTCCAATCTCGACGATGAGTTATTGTTCTAGACTAGATAATGAGGCATCGCCTCGCACATCTCTTGGAAAGCCAGAATATCGAACAAGGTCCAGGGTGGCAAAGGAGTCGTGGTATTTTTCTCCATGTATTAATGTCAACTACCAATAGATTAACAGGTACCTACGCTCAAAGCACAGAAACCATCGACGTTGATACGTGAACCCCAACGTTGGCGTGTCGCGAGTCGGTGCTTCCCAAAAATATCCTGCCAAGCCGTCGTGCTTGGCATCCACCCCCACACTGTTCCAACTTTGTGGGTTGCGGCTGCCATTTCCGCATGCCATTTTAGGCCTGACCCGCCACCTGACGCATGATGGAGCGCAGGGAAGAGCCCACGAGCCCCTCCGCCGTTGTCAAAACGGGCAGCATCTCTTTGATCCGAGGCCAAAGCGTCGTTCGTTGCTCTGGTTCCGTGTCCTGGGTCCCTGGTGATCCCATGGCAGCCATGGCCGTGGAAAGCCGTCAATCGAAAAGCCAGCCCCATCAAAGGGGCCAAGTTCACAGAGGCCAGAGACTTTCGGCAGGTTGCATCCTGGTGGTGGTTGAGTCTAGGGCTAGGAAACATCGTAGTCCAGGATCAGGAATAGAAACCGCCGTTCTCTGGGGTCCAGAATAGGAAACCGGGAAGGGCCCTTCACGGCCGTGGCAGGAAGTTCACCCGATATAAACATGGCAGTCACGGACGCCAACAACTCTTCCCTTCCCCTCTCTTCCCACCACCATCCCCCTCCCACCCTTTTCCTTTTGTCACTTTTCCTTTTGTCTCATTTTCTTTTGTCATTTTCTTTTCTTTTGCAACCGACACGTCCACCCACCATGTACTTCTCCACCCACGCCGCCGCCAAGGCCGTGCTGGCCGTGGCCCTCGTAAGCCAAGCGGCGGCCATGTCCACGGCGCAGCCGCCGTCAGCCGTGCTCGCGGTCCGCGACGCCGTGGCCGCCCAGCCGGGCGTCAACCTGCAGGCGGCCCCCGCCTACTTCCGCCGTGGGCTCGGGACGTCCAAGTACAAGGGCGACGGCACCACCAGGGTCGCGCAGCAGCCGCCCAAGGGCCCCCTCCGGAGGCGCGACAGCGGCCTGGAGGCCCGCGCGATGCAGGGGAAACCCCGCCGCAATCGCAAGAGTGGCGGCACCACCGAGGTCGCGCAGCAGCCGCCCAAGGGCCCCCTCCGGAGGCGCGACGTCGCCGACGAGGAGGCCGAGCAGCTCGTCGCCCGCGCCACGTACTCCAGGGTCCCGAGCAATCCCCCGAACCCCCAGATTGTCGCCGCGGCCCAGGCCGCCAGGGAGGCCAGGCTCCGCGGCAAGCACGGCAAGCGCGACGTCGCCCTCGACGAGGAGGCCGACGAGGCCGCCCCCGAGCTCCAGGCCCGGGCGCCAAAGAGGAAGGGCGCCCCCAAGACGTACGGGCTTGCCGTCTGTGGCAAGGGCGGCACCGGCTCTTGCGCGTGGAAGCGCGACGTTGACGAGGGGGCCGACGAGGCCGCCCCCGAGCTCCAGGCCCGGGAGCCGAAGAAGGGCCACTTTGCCTATTACGGCCCAGGCGGCGTTGGCTACCCCCCGAAGCGTATCGTCAACGAGGAGGCCGACGAGGCCGCCCCCGCCGAGCTCGAGACCCGCCAGCCGACCATGAACTTCAAGCCCGTGCCGGGCAAGCAGTACGGGGCCTCCGCGTGCGGCAAGGGCCGCCGGCAGAGCAGCTGCTCGTGGAAGCGCGACGCCGAGGAGGCCGAGGAGCTTGCCGCTCTCGACGAGGAGGCCGAAGAGTAAGTAGGCTGAGGACCAGGGTTTGCTCCCCCGGTCAGCATCTGCTTCTCGCGCGGGGGAAGGGGGATCCCCCTCCCCATGAAAGGGAAGGACGGTCGCTGAGTCCCGGCATGCTAGGCCCAAGATCGGAGGACTTGTGGTGCGAATGCATTTGGGTTGATTCTTTTTCCTCTTCCTTTTATTTTTGCCGTTTTGGTTTCCAGCGACTTTAGCCACGGA
>JNVV01000023.1:192356-272401 GCA_000733355.1 Falciphora oryzae
GTTGCCGCATAGCACTGATCAGGTTCGTAGCCGATTGGCTGGAGGCGAATGGTTTCTTTTCCCTCTTTAGCTGAATATTAGACACGTGCCGCAAGTTTCAGGCATCGAATGTCATGTGCCTGTCAGCCAGGCAACAAACATGCTCCTCTCAGAGCCCGACGCGACCCTCCCTGCGTCCCCCAGCGGCCAGTCAAGTTACGTAAAGTATGAGAACGTGCGTGATGCTGGCGGCAGGCAGCGCGGCTGTCTCGTCGATCACGGACGGATGGGCACGCGCGCACATGTGGGCAAGGTATGTTTATGTTGTGTATTGTCCTGCAACAGCAAACACGACTGGAGCCACGTTTTTGAGCCGACCCGCCCGGACGGGTTCTCGCCGGCCCAACCGACGTCTGCGTGCGGCACAGCTGCAGCAGCCCAGGCGCCCGGCAAAACGATTCGCTCTGGACGGCCGGGGCCCGGTGAGGGCGATGACCGGTGCGACATGCAACATCGAGACCCTTTGGCCCGCCCGTCCCACGCAGGGCTTGTCTGGACCTTTTCGGGGCACCCGTCGACTTGCTGATGGATGTGCCGCTTCCTGGTGCGAATAATCTGTAGCTTCCGCCTAATTATAGCCTGGATGCGGTCAACTTTCTATCTAGGCTAGCACTTACATACTCAGTAGTCTGTACTAAGTAGACGGACTCGACCTTGTTATTGGAAGCAAAACACGAGAAAATAAACTTGGCGCTCCCACATTGGGTAGCAAGGCGAAAAATGCGCAAAAGTCCCAGTCGTTGGCTTGACGCCATCTCGTTTATTGGTGCGGAGATTGGGCGTAAGCGCGCGCCCAGCCAAGCACCCACCCACTCATGGAAGGTCTGGTGTGACGGATCACTGGTGACTGGCTCGTGGTTGGCACCCAACTTCCAATCCAGCAAATCGAACATGACGCTTGTGCACTTGCATGCAGCAAGCATGCATATGAGATGCAGCATGCAGAGGGGAGAAAAAAAAAACCCCCCAGAAAGGAAGACGCTGGAAACTGGAAACGGAGGAAGCCTGGCCCGCCATGGGATGTCAGTCACCCATCTTCGAAGCGCTGGTCCATGACCAAACGGGTCTAAGCTTCCCCCGTCCCATGGTTTGCCGCCGGTCCCCCCAATCCGCGCTTTTTTTTCTTCGCTCGTCTTTTTCTCTTTTGGCGTCGGGATCGTCACCCGTGATTTGACGCACCCCAGGCAGGCTCTCTTCTCTCCCCACCCCCGGCGCCGCTGCTGCCGGGCAGCTTCAGAGTTGGGACGGCGACCTCGGATTCTGGGCCTGTGGGAAAGATGGGACCGTCCTGAGAGACTGTTGCCGGCCTTTATTTTACCCTCGTTGGCAGCTTTCTTGGCCCGGGCGCGGGTAACCCCCTCCGACGGGGTCATGCTGTTTGCTTGGCGGGTTCCGGTTTAGGCAATGGAATTTTGAGATATCGATTCAATAGAAAAAAAAATATAGCACGCACGTGCTTCCCCGTCGCAGCGTGGATGCGGATGCGTTTCTCGCCAGCCTATTTCTCACGCCGGGAAGACATTTTGAAGATCCGGAGCCCGCGGACTAGAGGTGGCAGCATCGACGATGGGAACTTCAAATATGGAGAGGAATTGCTCGGTATCCTTTGGCGTCGTTCATCCGGTCTTGTCTTGTCACATCAGTCATCGGCGAAACGGCAAGACGAGGGAATACAAAAATGGGGGGGCCTAAAAAAAGAAGGCACGGAAAGGCCAGATCTTGTTCGATCGTGGCGTTCCGGGGCTTTCCCCCGATGATCACCGGCTCTCCTGGTGGTCCATGGGCGCACAAAAACAGACGATGTATAGTTTGTAAAGAAACAAATATGCTTAGCAGCTCGGTGGTCGGGCCGAGTGGCTTCGGCAACCTACGGCGTTCCCGACGACCGGACAGGGGCGCCCAAGTCTGTTGGAGCCAGCAGCATTGATGGCTTTGCCCTGATTTTCAATGGGTAAACTTCCTGGACCCACGAAACGCCCGCCTTTCCCAGCCAGCTCCCAGTAGCAAAGTCACACGCAGCAGTCTCGACAACTCAGGCGCCAGCTGGCAGGAATTTTTTTTTCTTTCTTCCTTCGCCGTTGGCAGCAAAGATCCCTGCGTGCATCTGTGGGTTGTCTGGTGCAGATAAAAAAATGCACGGTTTTCCCGCCTGCGTGGAGCCCCTGTCAGGAGTTCAGAGTTCAGGGGCTTCTGCTCCGTCTCACAGTGCCAAACGGAAAATACGACCACCTGTAACACGCCAGGAGGCTCTGCTTTGCTCCCCTTTTTGTGGCGCGGGCCAGAGCCACGCGACTTCTTTCCCTCCCGCATCACGTCACGGCCAGCGAACACGTAAAATAAACAAGCAATGGAGGGGGGTGAGGTGGATTTTGCCGAGGAGGGGTCGGGGACTGGGAAAGGGGGCGAGATCTCCTGCCAGGGAGGTTGCTCGTTGTCTCAGACATGCACAATTCAATTTCGAAGGCGGCGGGGGAGGGCGAGCAGACATGCATCACTGCAAGAAAGATCCCGTCGGAAGCAAGGGATGGGAAAACGGATGAAAGCAAACATGAAGGCAAGACATGCACCGAAGACAGAAAGAAACATGACGGCATTCGACATGGGCCTGGGCCCGGCCTGGCCAGACTGGGCCCTGTTTTTTTTTTTTTTTTTTTTTTGTGGCTGCGGCGCTGGCCGCGGTGCGGTTGATGGCCGCAGCACCAAAAAAGGGTGGCGTGAAGCGCTTACTCCCCCGCCCAAGCTTGGCCGCATGCCGGTTGCGAAACTCTGTTTGTCCGGCCCTCACCGAGAGAACAGAGGGGATTTCCCCTACATCCACATGTGGCCTTTCGTCTTCTCCTTTTTGGATGCTCCGCAAACTGGCGTGTTCCTTCGAGTCGGTAGCGTGTTTCCAGGCGGGACGGGCTGCGCGGACCCAGCTGTGGGAATGCGCATAAATTCGCCCGTGCAGCCTCCGCCGCCGTCGACCAGCAAGGTCTGTCCCAGGTCGGCCTAGTATACACAGTAACTGGTGTCAATGCCGGTCCGTCGGGGCCCTTTATTTTTGTGTGCATTGGTTGTTCGGCTGGGATTAACGTCCCAAGATTTTGTTTCCACATGGCCGAGATGGTGTGCTGGAGACACGAGGGGACACGAAGGGGGATCATCCCTGGAGGGTTTGGTTTGGAACGGCTGATTTCCCATTTGGACCTTCTGGCCTTCTTCTTCAGACACGACGCTGTGTCAAATCGTCCCACCCACTTTTCCTATCGAGGCTTAATTGACGGTGGTGCCCCTGGTTGCGCGGGCGAGGGACCGAGATCATGGCCTGCTGCCACCTGTAGGTAGATTCAACGAGTCGATCGATGCTCACAGCACGCCCAACCGGCAAGCGCAAACAACGCGAGAAGGAGGAGCCGACCCCCAAATACCCGTTCGGGGCGCTTGGTCCCTTGACTGCCTTTTGCGTAATGTTTCCCCGTGCTATGGTGCAACCCGCCAGGGCGCCCACCCATCACAGGCTGCCCTGCGTGCTGCAGGAGACGCACGCACAATTTGAGGGCCTGGCACGCCAGGCTGGGCTCTTCACTTTTGCCCCGCACAACGTGATGCTTGATTGGGTGACGGCGCTTTAGCGAGCGCCCAACGGCCTGGCCTTGCTCATCATATTCTGCCCTCCACTGGTGACTCGATCGGTGATTTGCAGGCCGCCCCCATGTCGAGGCTGCTGGGCGAGACCACCCCTCCCTCCCGCTCCGTGCTTGCTTCTCCTCCTGGGCAATGAGGAAGGAACGCCCGCCTTGGAAGGCTGGAAGGGGTTGGATGAGGATGGCCTGCATCGCTGGCCGCCCAGGCCGATCGAAAAGAAACAAGCCGGGCCAGCGCGGCCACGGCAGGGGACCGCCCCAGATGGGGCCCCCAGGACGGGCCAGACGACGGCCACGGAACAATCAAAACCAGTCAATCAATCAATCAGGCAGGACGAAACGGGGTGCCCTTTTGGGCGGTGACTGCGCCGTTATTCTTAGCAGGTGTTCCTTAGCGCGGCAGGTCGCAGCGAGTAAGGGGACAAGGCCCAGTATCGATCGATTGCGACGGGGGACCCCTCATTTGCTGGCGACGCCCTCTCGCAAGGGAACCCTCCTGACGCCTTTGGTTGGCTGGCAGACCCAGGCCGGGTTGACTTGACTTGCAAAAAACAAAAAGATGTGCTTGCGCCGTGCAGTCGGCTGGTTCGGTCGTGCTCACTCGTGCTGTCCACTCTGCGGGTGCAGGCAGGGGGTGGAGAACAAGCAGAAAATGCAAAAAAGGGGAGGGGGCTTGCACGCTCCGTGGCTGCTTTCCTGCCCATCCCATGCATCTCCCACTGCCCAGGCCGGACGGATCAATCACGACGCTGGAATATCCGCTAGGGCCAGCCGATCCCTGCAAGCACCTTGGGTGTGTGTGCCACCACGGCCCAAACCTGCATCAAGCCCACAGCCAGAAAAGGGTGTGAGGGCGGCAGGGGGTGCCGGCTGGGGGTCCAGCCAGTCGCGCGTCCAGGTTTTGGCCACCTTCCATTGAGTGCCCCTCGCCTGTGCCTGCCCGGCCAGTCAGTGGAGTGGTGCCAGCTCGCCCGATGAGCCCGTCGCTTTGGCGTGGGCTCTCCCGGCTGCGAGGTGTAAAGGCCCTCTTTTTCCCATCTGGGGACGACTCGCCACTTTGGGCCAATCACGCCCGCCCCTGGCCCTGGCAGCCGAGCTCCATCCGCCGCTTGCCCTTTTCTCTCACGGCCGGCCCTCTTCGTCTTCTCCTTTTCCTTCCCTTATTTTTTTCTTCTTTTTCTTCCTTTCCGTCGTCAACAACACACCGCCCTTCCTTTCTTTTCTTTCTTCCCTCTCCCTTTTCGAATTTGGTCCGTCGTCGCTGCTGCTAGTCGTCCTTTTTTCTCAGAGTGTTCATTCAATAAAACAAAAAAAAAAAAAAAAGAAAAACAAGAAAAAAAAAGTTCGGCATTCAGTCATCCAGCTCACAGTTACCCGTCGGTTGTACCTTCCGCACCACTCAGCACACGCAGCACAGTAGAGCACAGCACTCGGCACCATCTCCAGAAGAAGAGTTGAAAACCACCACACATCGTCGTCGCCTTTCAAAAAGAGGAACATCGCCCGCATCGCCAGATACCAAAAGACCGCATCTAATTCTTTGTACTTTATTGCGCCGCTTTTCTTCATTCTTGATTCACCGTTTTCTTTTTTCGCCCTTTAAGTCGGTACCACTCCGTCCAACGCACATAATTTCTTCCGACCGTCGACTCGCACCAAACCAAGGTTGCCACAAACGCCAATCCCGATCGTTCGTCGACGCCGCCTCGAACCGCACACAAGAGAAAAAAAAAAAAAAGTCTTCTTCGTCGACAGCCGTGAAGGATTGTTAGAAGAAGGGACTGTTGATCGCCGGAAGGGGAGAAACACCCGCTCTTGCGTTTGTTCTTTTGCAGCCTACGAGACAGCACTCGCTTTCGGAGCTCATTCATTGGCCCCTGCGACAAAGAACCTGAGGTCCGCGCACTCCGCACCGTGGGCCTGGCTCGCCCCCCTGGCCGCTGCCTGCTGACATCCAATTTCAGACAAAGAGCGCCTTCCCTTGTCGAACATCTTTGGCCGACTCCCGCCTGCCGCGACGGTGCCGCCCAGCCTTTCTTCACCACCAGCGCCTGGAACGCGTGGATCCTAGACGGCCTCCCTCTCGTTTGTGCGACCGTCGCTGCTTCCCGCAAGCATCATCAATCGCCCTTCGCCAGACCCTTGGCCTGCCACTCATTCTCCCCCTCGTTTTACCGTCTTTATCATTCTGCACTTAGAAGATTGATTAATTCTCGCTCCCCTTTTGCGCGACGCCATCATCCCAGCATCGCCAATCTTCAGTCAGTTTCTTTTTCTTTTCTTTTTTTTTTTTTTTTTTTTTTTTTTGGGTCTGTCTTTTTGAACGACATTTCGCGTCCAACGACATCATTCCCCCATCACATACCTCCCAGAGAGATAGACTCGGCGCGACCAGGACGACATTCACGGCCGGCTCAAGATCGATTCTTCTGTCAACACTCTTCTCTTGGTCGACTAACGCCATCGTAATCTTGCCCTCGTCGCAGAGTTTTGCCATCCTTCGGCTATCTATCCTGTTTTAATTTGGCCTTCCATCGCCTGTTGGTTGTGGGATCGCGCCTCTCTCAGCCCCCGGCTACCGCATTCTGTTCTTTTCTCTACACCGAGTACGTTTGACGCTCAACCCGACTGAGCCATGGACGCAGGCGGTCTCGCTCAGATGTCCCAAGCAAACAACTTCGCCATGCGTCCGGCCGGTGGCCTGGCCTCGCGCCGCGGTGGCCAGGGTGTCGCGCCTCTGTCGTTCGACGCCCTCAAGTCCCCCGTCGAGCCCTCAGCCCCGACTCCCCGCACCACCGCCAGGTCGCACCTCCTCGCCGGTCTGCGGACTGCCCCCAAGTCGGCGACGGCTGCGACCTTCGCCGCCTCTGGTACTGTCACCGGAGTTCCCACCCAGGCCCGGAACAGGAACTCTATGGCTGCTAGCTATGGCCATGACACTCTTCTCAACGGACCCAAGACGTCGATCCCCGCTGGATTTGCCCTCCAGCAGCAGCAGCAGCAAGCCTTCGCCGGCTATGCTCAGCAGGCTCAGCAGCAGCAGGCTCAGCAGCAGGCCCAACAGCAACAAGCTCAGGCTCAGGCTCAGGCCCAGGCTCTTCAACAGCAACAGGCTCACCTCCAGCAGCAGCAACAGCAGCTCTACACGGCTGACCAGATTCTCGCCCCTCCCGAGATCCACATCGAGGAGCAGTCTCCTGAGCACATGGACCCTGCTGTCTACGCCAATCTTGTTAGCACCAACTTGTACCTTGCTCAGCAACAGCAGCGCCTCCAGCAGCAGCTCATGAGCCTGCAGGCTGCTCAGCAGCAGTTCCAGAACCTCAACCTGAATGGGCAGTCGGCCTACCACAATGTGTACCAGCAGCAGCAGCAGCAGGCCCACCTTAACATGCTGATGCAGGGCATGGCCACCGGCCAGGGCACTATCTACACGGTGTTCGACCCCGCCACCGGACAGAACTCGTACTACCTTGACCAGAGCACCGCTCAGAACCAGCAGTACGACCAGTTTAACGGTGGCTATCAGCCTCAGCAGGCCCCCCGTGTTCAGGTGTCGCCCCCGCCCGCCGAGATGAACAACGGCTTCCGTAACAACTCGCCGCCCCGCAGGTTCGAGTCGCCTGAGCAGCACGCCCCTCTGCCGCCCCCGAGCGCCAACGCCTTCCGCCGTGGTCACAAGAAGTCCGGGTCGGTGTCGAACAAGGATGGCTCGCTCTCGGTGGCTGTGAACGACGCCGCCTCCAAGACCCCCGGCCCTAAGACCGCCTCGTTCCCGCTCACCCCGTCGACTGGCGGATACGGTCCTGGCCAGGCTCGCGCCGGAGAGCACCCCGTTCGTCAGCCGCGTGGCCCTCCCAGCTTCGACGAGCTTCGCTCCAAGCCGACCTCCAAGCACGAGGGCAGCAAGAACTTCGCCGGCCGCACCCGGCGCTCTGCTCTGAGCAACCTTGTCCGCGCCGGCATCACTCGCCGCCAGGTCACGAGCACTGGCAGCTCGGGCACCATCAGCCCCATATCGGAGACTGCTGAGGAGCTTCCCACCCCCCTTACTGAGGACGGTGAGTCTGTTTCCGGACGCAGCGGGTCCGGCAGCCTCAACGGCGACGACGATGACTGCGCCCCTCCGAGCTCCCGCACCTCGACCGGCAGCTGGGGCGCCATTGGATCGGACCGCCCCAGCTCCCGCCAGAAGAAGGCCCGCCAGCAGAGTGTTGACAGCCTCAGCAACTCTAGCGACAACGAGAACGGCAGCGTAGGAGGATCATCCTTTGCCAGCGTTTTCAAGGGCACCGGCAAGCCCCAAGGCAACGAGGCAGGTGGTCAGCGCAAGGCACCCATGATCGTTCTGGGTCGCGGCGCGGAGAAGCGGAAGACTGTACCCGGCGCGGTTCCCGTGGCTTAATGCTTGCGGACGAGCCAAGATGTGGGGGAGTTTTCTTTCGCTTTTCACGACCGGAGTTCTTTGGGCACTGTTCTTGCATTTGACCTTTTGTGTTCCATTTCATTCCCACCGTTCCCCTTCACAACAAAGACGTTTTCTTACATAACGTAATTAACGATCATGTCTCCAACCCACGTCTCTCATTCCTTCGTTCAGTATCCCGCAATCTCGCGCCTCCCCTCCATCGTGGACGACAGTTCCCGCGCCGGCCTGGAGGGTCGAGCAATGTTCTTTTCGCCCTGGAACGAAACAGAGCAGGCATTTGTAGCCTGGCTACTAGGCCTCTTGGGTAGACCTCTCGAGTCCTGCGGCCACTCTGGTCTTTGCTTCCTGATCCCTTTTCGGCTTGTGGTGGATCTGGGATATTGGGAAAGGAGAGAGAGTATACGGCGTTGATCTGGGGATTTGCGCATTTTCCTTATCAAACGGGGAATCTCCTTTTTTCTCCTTTCCTCGGCAAATTGTTTCTTACTCTTCTCATCACACCTCTCGGTTGCACTTGATACGGGAACCCATTCACCCATTCTTGGTCATTCTGCTTCTTCTCACTGTCACCATTAGGGACTTTGCATTGCTTAGTTACGGGTTGATTTCTGCGTCTTTCGTGTTCTTTTGGTTCAAACGGTGGCCGCGTTGACAACATGCCTGAAATCTCTTGAGACTTCTTTTCTTTTTTGGCTTCTCCCGACGGTGGCTAGGAGCATCCTTAGGTGCTCTGGCCTCTGGCTCGGCCTTCAGAGAGTTTCGAAGAGTGGGATGGCCAGTAAACAGGGACGACGGCACAGATTAGATCTGCGGACATTGTTTCGCCGGATCGCTCTGCCATTTCTTTCTTTTCGATTACTGGGCTCGTCATGATTCTGGGTCCACCGTTCGTTTCCACATCAGTTTTGATGTCCTGTTGTCCATAGAGAATTACAATACCCCTGGCCACCTATTTTGATTCCTTGTTGTCTGCGTGATGTGTCCGTCTCAGGTATGCCTGTGATTTGTGTCGTAGATGATCTGCGCAGAGCTGAAAGGGTAGGCAGGCGTGTTCATCAAACCGGAGGCAGGACAAGCCAAGCTCCATGGGCCCCACGTCAATTTCCAAAACCAAGGCTTAAGCCTTGTTGCTCGACTCACGCATCACCTTCTCAAAGTGTACGAACCCGGCGCGCCTGGGGCCCTCGACGGCGTAGAGCTGGTCGCGGGTGGGGCCGACTATAATCTCGTCGCGGTCCTCGTCGTCGGCGAGCAGGCCGGCCCAGGCCTCGTCGGTGAAGTCGGCGAGGTCCATGCCGAAGTCGCCCATGCCGGCGGCGACGAGGTCCGGCTGGCGCGAGTGCAGCTCCGTCTTGACGGCGGGCGGGACGATCTCTATGACGCGGATTTTGGCGTTGGGGTTGGTGGTGGTGTTGGTGGTGGTGCTGGTCTGGTGATGATGGTAGAGCTGGGAGCGCAGGGCCCAGGCGAACGAGTGCAGGGCCGACTTCGTCGCGCAGTAGTTGCCGCACCGGGCCATGGGGACTATGGCGAGGCCTGAGGAGATGAGGACTATGGCTGTGGGGGAGCCGGTTCTGGCGAGCTTGGAGAGGTGCGGGAGGAAGTGGGCGACGGACTGGACGGGGGAGAGGTAGTTGAGGGTCGTCTCAGCCGCGACGGTGGCGGCCAGGGCGGCGGATGGGTCGGCATTATTGCTGTTGGTGGGGTCGAGGGTGGTTGTAAAGTCGGTCGTGTTTTGCACGCCGGCGTTGAGGGCTATGCAGTCGAGGGTTGGGTATTTGATCGTCATCCTTGTGACGGGAACTCTTGATCAGCTCATGGCCTGGACCTATACTAAGTTGTTCCATCCACACGTATTTTTTTTTTTTTTTTTCTTTTTTGCATTTCATCATTTCATCATTTCATGGCAACACGCACTCCTTCGCCCAGGCGCCCAGGCTGACCAGGTCGGCGACGTCGTGCGCCTCGATCGCGAGCTTCTCCGGGCCGTGCTTGGCGGCCAGCTCGTCGAGGCGGTCGCGGCGCCGGCCGACAGCGACGACGAAGATGTCGTTCGCGATCATGCGCTCGGCCAGGGCGCGGCCGATGCCAGAAGTGGCGCCCGTGATGAGGACGGTCTTGTACGGGAAGGGCATTTTGGGTTGGCTACGGTGGATGGGACGATGGGAGCTGTTGCGGTTGGAATAATTACGAGATTGGCCTAGGGGAAGTATTTTCACGATTGCGGATTCTGCTATATCGAATAGAATGCATCTTGTATGATAGGATATTGTACCCGACTTGATAATTCATTGGGCATTACATCATGGCTGGCAGACATAGGGATAAGATGGTGTCTACCCCGCACTGAGGCTTGCTTAGATGTGTGGTTCGGATTCTGTTTAGAAGCTGAGCGAATGCCTGGCGTTTTTGCGCCGAGCCGCCTCCCGCTGCAACTCGACCAACCTCTGGGATGGTCAGATTCGCGTTGGCGATGGCCTCGCCCTCATCTCCGAGCGGGCGCCGCAGAGGATGGCGCAGAGGTCAGAATTACCTAAAATATTACGTTTCGCCGAACTTTTTGGGCTGGTGCGATGTGCTGGCTGGTAAGTCTCGGCGCTCACGTTTTAGCAAATGCCACAGCGACTGGATGAGCCAAGGGCAAAGGGGCGCCAGGAGTCATGGCGGCCGTCGGAACGCCTGCGCCCCAGGGGAGTTCAATCGTGACAAGTCTCGAGACGAGGTTGCTAGCTCCGAAGGGTGTTTCCTGCCGTCAACTGCGTGCTTGCTTCTGCAACGGTGAGGCCTGTTTGTCTTGTCACCAGTCGGGCGAGGTCGGCGTTGGGCTGCTCGGATCGGAAAGGCGTGGTTTCTGCCCGTGCTTCCTTCATTTGCCAGCCCGTAAGCCTCAACGAGGCGAAGGGTCCGACCCAGGGGCTGGATGACCAAGTGGGGCGGTTGGCGCTGTGCTGCAGCCAATGCGACTTGGGGCCAACCTCGAGAAGCCTCCACCATTGCAGGGACGGCCGTCCTTGGCTCCCTGGAGTGCAGCGGATATCTGGCTGTTCCCAATCAAAACCTGCGCTCAATGTCCTGACGGCTGCCCTTATCTGTGCTCAGTACGCCAGACAAACGTGCACCTGGCACAACCACTACCACAAACCGCAGGCCGTCGAAACACGAGACACGTCGAGCGAGAGCAAAAGCAGGAGCGCCCATACCAAAGTTAAATCTCTGCAACTGCATCCAAGGCACGCACGGTTGGGGGACAGCTTGATGGCGAGTCCCATGACTGCCCCTGCAGCAGCAAGACGTCATTGTCGGCCATCACGGGTTCCAGCGCAGACGCAGGCGCAAGCACATGCGGTGTGCTGCCCGCAGCCCTTCCCGACACCGGCCCCGTCCTTGACAGGAGGCTGAACGAGCCGCCGCCACCCTCCTTCGCGAGCCATCGCTTTTTGTCCTTCTTTTACCTAAACTCTGTTCGCAGCGGACGCTGCCGATCCCGACCCGGCTGCTCCCGTCGCTAGGGCGAGTGCTCACTCTGTCATCTGTCAGCCTGGCTGTCGTGCTGTCTCGCCTAGACGCTGTCAAACCAGAGAGGTCCCTGACTGCTGGCCACGAACACCACCTACCAATTGCCCCAACACCTCCGCCGCCATGGATGACCGACGCCCCGGGCTCCTGCGCCCGACCGATGGCCGCTCAGGCACCCCCCTTCTGTACAAGCCCGACCGAGACCCGGACCGCGGCCGCACAAACTACTCGAGCCCGCAGCGCCGTGGCTCGCCCATCCTGGTCACGGCATCCTCGTCCGACGCCGCGCCCCTGACGCCGCGCTCCGCGACCGCCCCAATGATGCCTCCGCTATCGCGCCGCTCCACCCTGCGCTCGCGCTCGCCGCCCTCGGCCGCCGCATCCCTGGCCGCCCGCCGCAAGTACACGTACGCCGGCATCTTCCTCGTCATCTCGCTGGTCTCCTTCACCGTCCAGACGGAGCTGGCCTCGGTCGTGCAAAAGGCCGGCTGGGCCAAGCCCTACTGCATGCTCTACCTGACGCACGGCTCCTGGGCGATGCTCTGGCCCGTGCAGCTCGTCATCCTGCGCCTGCAGAAGCGCGACGTGCCCTGGCCCGTCTTCTGGCGCCGCCACGTCTGGCTCATCCGCACCACCGCCATCATGATCGAGCGCCGGGACCTGGACCTGCCGCGCGGCTACGGCGAGCAGCGCTTCAGCCCCTGGCGCTACCTGGCGCGCACCACCGCCATGGTCACCACGGCCCTGACCGTCGCGGGCCTGAGCTGGTACATCGCCGTCAACATGACCACCCCGAGCGACCTGACGGCCATCTACAACTGCAGCGCCTTCTTCGCCTACGCCTTCAGCGTCCCTCTGCTCGGCGAGCGCCTCCGCCTGGGCAAGAGCATAGCCGTCGGGGTCGCCATTGTCGGCGTCTTGGTCGTTGCGTACGGCGACGGTGGCGGCCGCAACCCGCCGCCTGTGCATGGCGCGCCCATCACCTCTCCAGGCAGGGACCAGGGCAGCACCAGCGCCGTCTCCCTCCTGATGAGGGCGGCGACGGTAGGACCTGGCGAGGACCCGGGTATTCGGTTCCTAGGAAACCTCATTATTGGTGGGGGCTCCGTCCTCTACGGGCTGTACGAGGTGCTGTACAAGCGCTTCGCCTGCCCGCCCGAGGGCTGCTCGCCGGGGAGGGGCATGATTTTTGCCAACACGTTCGGCAGTCTGATCGGCCTCTTCACGCTCACGGTGCTCTGGCTGCCGCTCCCCCTTCTTCACATGCTCGGGATCGAGACGTTTGAGCTGCCGACCGGCGCCGTCTCGTGGTACCTGTTTGTGAGCGTGGTCATGAACGCGACCTTTGCGGGCTCGTTCCTGGTCCTGATCAGCCTGACGGGCCCCGTGCTGAGCAGCGTGGCGGCGCTGCTGACCATCTTCACGGTTGCGCTCGCCGACTGGTTTGTCAAGCGCGAGCCGCTGAGCGGCGCGGCCCTCGCAGGCGGCGGCATGATCATGGTGGCGTTTGCCATGCTAAGCTGGAGCACGTATCGCGAGATGGCCGAGGAGGAAGAGGAGAAGAGGAAGGCGGTAGACATGACGGACAACGACACCGACGAGGACGACGAGGACGAGGAGGATGTTTAGAGCGGAGGGATTATTCTTTTCTTTTGGATCAGATCTGGGAGCATCTTAGAGAAAACATAGCCGCCAGTGCCGGACCGTAAACGAACCAGGAGAGTCTGGGGCCATACATATACTAGACATGGATACATGGATCGAAAGATGGGCGGCATGCCCAAAAAAAAAAACACGGGCTGGTAACATATAGAGGCGGTTGCGGAAGGCCCTGAGGCCTGTAGCTTAGACGGGGGAAGATGCTGGTTCGAGAGGCCTTGAACCCAAGAGCATCGGAAAGGCGTTGCTTGGATACATTTTAGCATCTGATAACACTCTCTTTGCAAGAATCCCACGGATGCGGATATCAGACACAATTTGACTTCTGTTCTTAGCCCATTGACGCACTCAGTGGCCCCTGACCCCACCGTGGTTGCGTGCCCCACAAGGCCAGGTGACATTGATCGCACGGCGGCTGGGCTATGGCGTGCCGATGCAGGAGGCTCGACCGACCACCCACCCACCCCTCGACTCTCAGCCGGTTCGAAGCGGGCTAGCCCTCATCCTCGGCCCCATGGGTGCCTCAGCCGATCGATTGACGGCTGCAATGGAATAGGTACGCAAGAAACTGCGTGCTTGGGCCGGCCAAACTGCGTGCAGTTGTCGCTTCATCATCGTGTCCAGTCGACAGTCTGTCTCCCCCAGCTCTCCTCCATCACCCGATTGTCTGTCTTCTCGACCCCAGGCAGGCCGGAAAACCCAAAAGATGTTGAGCGAGATAAGCTTCTGCCTCTGTGTCAAGCATTCTTGGGGCTACCACTGCTTTGCTTCTGGGCCAATTCGAATGCTAACCCGCCCGTCCATGCTCTCTTCTCAGGTCCTAGATAAATAATCTCGCATCCCCCGGAAACGCAATGGCCGACTCTCCAGCCTTGCAGCTGCCCGTCCGGGAACGGTCCGCCGCCGCTCCCGTCTCCATCGAGAACCTCCCCAACGAGCTCCTCTCCCACATCTTCTCCTTCCTCGACACCCCTGCCGCCCCGTCCGAGGCCCGCCTGCACGACCAGCCCAGCGCCCGCCTCTTCGGGCCCGGCGGGGACGGCGGCGACCGTGACGACAAGACCCCCGCCGGCATCCTCCCCTCCCCGCTGCTGCAGACGCTGCCCCTCAAGAGCGCCTCCATGGTCAGCCGGCGCTGGCACGCCGTCTCGCTACCCATCCTCTTCCGCCACGTCGTCTGGCCCGTTGACCGCTGGGACCTGCTGCTGGTCGAGCAGGAGGCCGACCACGTCGCCGCCATCCCGCTCCTCGACTTCATCCGCAGCCACGGGGTGGGCCCCTCGGTCCTGACCTTCACAATGGTCGTCGCCGACAGCCTCGCCGGCATGTACCGCCTCCAGGCCGAAGACGAGATCGACAGGGCGCAGGAGCCCAAGCAGCAGCAGCAGGACGAGGACGACGGCAATAGTAGTAGCGGTAGCCAGCACCAGGAGAGCCGCCGCATCTCGCTCATGACGGCGCTGCGCATGGTGGACGACGAGCCCGGCCTGGAGCGGTCGGCCACGTACAACGAGGACAACAACTGGCTGTGGGCCGCCATCTTTGGCCTCGTCGACCCGCTGCGCTTCACCGTGCTCGCGTCGCCGCGCATGCTGGCCTCGCTGCTGTCGCGCATGGTGTTCCTGGGCGACGCCTGGAGCTTCGGGAGCTCGCTGCACATGCTGTCGCTGTCGCGGAAGAAGCGCGACGGGGGCCGCTGTGTCAGCGCTGCCACTTGTTTGTCAAGAAAGGGCAAGGAGAAGGAAAAGCAGGCGCACCAGCCGGAGCAGGAATCTGAGCTGCCGCAACCGCAAACATCCCTGGGAAGCCACAATGGGAACCAGCGACGGGCCTCGTCTTCGGCAGCCTCGGCTGAAAAGCCGGCATCGTCGTCTTCTTCAAAACCATCCAAGCCGACACGCGGCCTCCGGCGAGTCCCCTGCAAGCTCTTCACCGTGCGCCCCTGGACGTGCCTCCTCCTCAACGAGGGCTCGTCGGCGCGCGTCTACTCGGCGTACGAGTTCTTCACCAAGCGGCCCCCCTCGATCCTGGGCGCGCTGCTGGGCGCGGACGAGTTCCCCAACGATGAGAGCCTGATCCCGCCGACGGTCCGCAGCCTGTCGTACGTGGCCGTGTTCCCGCTGTCGAGCCACTTCGGCTCTCTGATCCGGCACCTCCCGCCCGTGGACCGGCTGTTTGTGCAGATCGTGCCGCGCGACGACGACGACGTCTTTTCCGACGTGCTGGCCCAGCAGCGGCCCATCGACCCGCAGGACCTGTGGGTCGAGCGCAACACGGCCTACAGCATGGTGATACGCGCCATGATGGACGGCCGCCGCCGCGGCAGCTGGCGCCGCCTGCTCGAGTTCGAGTCGGGCGACGCGGCCGACCGCGAGGCCTGGGAGCTGGCGGTGCAGTACATCCGCCTCGCGGGCCGGGCGTGGCGCGTCGCGGGCGACGGCGTCTTTTGCCGGAGGGAGGACTACCACGAGGGCGAGGTCGAGGAGGAGGAGGAGGGCAACGACGGCGAGGACGACGGCGGCGACGACGACGACGACGGGTTTGCCATGATGGCGCTGATTGGGGAGGACCCGGTGGATCTCGACGACGGGGATGACGACGACGACAACGAGTCCGTCGTTGAGATTATCGAGATGCACGGCGGCGGCGGCAGCAGCGGCGGCGGCAGCAGCGGCGGCGGTAACGAAGAGCCCGGTCAAGGGGGAGCAGGAGGCAGCGGCAACGGAGGGGCAGGTCCCGGGGATCAAGAGGGCGAGCAGGACTCGGATGGGGAATATGACCCGTCCGTTGCTAATTCGCCGTTTGTGTCAGTACCGTGATTTTTTCCTTTTTTTTTTTCTCTTGCATTTTGGATAAAAGGAGAGGGAGAAAAACTTTCTTGTTTATTTGCTTGGACCTATGGCTGATGAACTGTTGCATGCACAAAAGGAGTGGTCGGCTGAGGCGGATCGCTTTCAACGGCACGAGGACGCTGCCGGTGTCGAGTCGGTATTTTTATTCTGTCTGATGCTATCTAGATCCTTGTATCTATGGGAAGACGGGAGATAAATCTGTTTGCCATGTCCGTTGGGGCTTGTATGTCATCCATGTCTGCTTTGTCCTCTTGTCTCGAAAGTTGGTATAACCACTCGGTAGACATATAAAACATTCTCCTCCAATCTTGCGCTGCTCGTGCTATATAGAATACGGAGAAACCCTCAAGACCCGAGAGCAGTGTTCATTCTTGATGTCTCTGAAGGAAAAGGGCCAAACCAGCAGCTTCGAGGAAGCCGTCTCCCGAACCGGTCAAGCTCTGGGATCTCGCAACCCTGGCCGTTCTCGATCCCGGCTCTCAAGTGGAATAACCATGACTCCTGATGACCGCCACGGGTGCACCGGAAGGATTCAACATGGCCCGACCCGGCCCTGCGTCAAGTCACCACGCGACGTCGATCGGGTGGCTTGCGCTGCCTGGAGGACTCCCCACACACACCAACACACCTCTCGGCGTGGGCTGGGTGCCTTGGCTCTAATACGCATCAACGGCCAGTGTTCACCTTCCAGCTGCGCTGAAGGATTGGCTTCAGTGTGCAGCTCTGGCCTTGGCCGACCGTGTTTCTCCTCGCCGCTCGGGCGTGCGGACGTTGCAGTTTGCGTCCCGAGGTGAGGCGCGGACGGATTGCATGTCTGGGGTGAGCCCGGAGGGACTCGGCCCTGTGTCACCAAGCTGCCTATATATCGGGCGGTCTCTCACTTAAGCGCAGAAAGGTGATTTCTTTTGGCGTTCCGACTGCTTCCGGGCTTCACAACCGTATTTTCACGCGTTTTCATTTTGCGATACCCAACGGACATTTTTCATGCACGACAATTTGTGTTGTTGACATTCGTGGCTTCGATCTAAGCCTTTGTTGTACTGCATATAATCCCAAGCCTTTGTGTGCATTGGATAAAATCCCACGGGCCGTTGACAGCGGCCCAGAGCCACGGGCCCGGCACTGCACTCACAACGTCAGCGGTCCCCTGAACTCCACTCGGCGGCATGATGACGGACTCGCGCACCCGCAACCCGGCCCATTCACGCCGCGAATTGCGCAACGGCTTCGGCCTGAACTCGTCCTCGACGGCCTTCGCCGAGGACGGCGGCGCCGTCCGCATCTTGGAGCACCACCGCAACCCGGGCGCCCCGAGTCCACAGCACCGCACCGTTAGCGAGTCGAGCGGGACCGAGACCTTCGGCGACGTGCTTGTCAAATCCGACGGTCTGCTCGACGCAGAGCGCCGTGCTGCTGCTGCAAATGGGAGCGGCTGCAATGTGGCCCCCCTCGCCGTCGTCCGCGTCGCTGTCTGTGCCTCCTGCGCGCAAGAGGGGGAGGAGGAGCAGGAGCAGTAGCACTACCATTGTCACTACTGCTAGCTCCAACACTGCCCCTCGCAGCTCCGTCTGCATTATCTTCCTGGACGAGAAGCGCTGCGCCAGGGACCTCAAGGAGGAGAACCCGGTGGACAAGCTGCAGGAGCGCCTGCGCATCGACGACTGGAACCCGACGCACTACGTGTCGGCCTTTTGCCGCTTCCCCGCCCCGCTCGACGTCGAGGTTCCTGATGCTTATGGCGACGACGACGGCAGCGGCGACGAGGCATCTGACAGCAGCAGCATGTGGGACCACCGCTACTCCATCGGCCACCCCTTCGACTGGGACATGATCTGGATCTACCTGCCGGCCACGCGCACCTCGGTCGGCGTCTTGCGCACGTGGCTCGACGGCTACGACGCCAGCTTCTCGGCCATGGAGGCGGCCGTCGCCTCATTCCCCGGCCCGAGCCTGGCGCACCCGATGCTGCTGGGGCTCGTGGCGCTGCAGATCCTGACGGGCGACACGCTCGCCAGCGCGCGCGACAAGGGGAACCGGCTCTTCGAGGCGCGGAAGCTGACGGGGTTCCACAACTACGCCCGCCTACGCGAGACGTTTGTTGACGGCGAGGAGGGAGGAGGGGTGTCGTCGGTCGGCACGGACCTGGAGATTGTCACAAAGGAGATCCCGGGCGCGTCGTCGAACCTGACGGCCTGGGAGAACGCGGCGTCGCAGCTGGCGCGGTTCCCGAGGTTTGTCGGCGACGAGACGCGCAAGCTTCCGGGTTGTCCTGGTGGTGGCAGCAGTATCAGCAGCAGCAGCAGCAGCAAACGCCTAGACCGCTACGTCGTGCACTAGGCTGAGAAGCTGGCGGGCGACCTGGACGGGGTGTTCCACGACGCGCAGGCGTGGCTCGAGACGGCGCAGTTCCCGCTTCAGGGGATGCTGAACCTCGTGTCGACGCACGACTCCAACATCAACATCCGGCTCGCGCGCG
Organism: Falciphora oryzae; assembly: GCA_000733355.1. NCBI lineage: Eukaryota > Fungi > Ascomycota > Sordariomycetes > Magnaporthales > Magnaporthaceae > Falciphora > Falciphora oryzae. The sequence goes on from JNVV01000023.1 coordinate 210,954, forward strand.
ACTCGAAGCGCATCGCCGAGGAGGCCAAGCGCGACAGCACGTCCACGACGGCCATCGCCGTCGTCGCCATGTTTTTCCTGCCGGGCACTTTTACCGCCTCCATCTTCGACCTGCCCTTCTTCGCGGCGCGGTTTGAGCTGGTGGGCCTGCGCGGCCAGGGCCTCTACTGGGCCGTCGCGGCCGCGCTGACGGTGCTCGTGCTGGGCTGGACCGTGTGGACGAGGTGCGTGAACCCCGTGGGGGGTGGTGGTGGTGGTGGCGCCGTGGCGGATGTGAGGCGGCAGGGGGTGTTTGGCCTCAACCGCACCAGGCTGGCCGGGCGACCTGAGCAGGCTGCTGCTGCTGCTGCGTGATGCCCCAGCCTTGTGTGGCATGAAAACCTTCAGGGTCCCCGTGGAAAGGGAGGTCTTGGCGCATCGTGCCTGCTATTCTCGGCGCCGCGAGTCACGCTGTTTCCAGAATTGGCCGTGCCTCAATGGTATAGTGGTATCCACCCCCACTGTCGTTTTGGGCCTGATTTGCCCCTCTTGGCGTGAACAGACGTCGGGGAAAGCAGCAGAGCCCAGTCGAAGCCTGTGCATCCATGTTTCAACCCGCCCTATTCTTGGACCTTGGGGACCAACCGTATCCAAGGACAGCAGAATGGAAACAGTCAAGCCAGAGACGACGAGAGGACGAACAGAGATAAATATGCCGTCGACCGACCCAGCAACACCTCCCAACTTCTCTTCTTCACGCCAACAGCCATCTCCCACCTTTTCCTTTGTCGTTTTTCCTTTTGTCTGATTTCCTTTTGTCTTGTTTTTGTTTTTGTTTGTTCGTTTCTACTCTTCTTCAACCGCCCACCATGTACTTCTCCACCCACGCCGCCGCCACGGCCCTCGTGGCCGCCCTCCTCGCCACCCAGGCCGTTGCCTTGCCCGCCCGGGGCCAGCCCCGTTTCCCCGGTACCAACGACCGATTGACGCTGAAAAAGCCCAAGCTGCCCAAGGGCCACAGCACCAACGTGAGGTGCAACGACGTCGGCATGTGCGCCCAGAAGCGCTCGACCGACGCCGCCGACGGCGTCGAGAAGCGCGACCTTGAGCCCCTCGAGGCCCGCGCGCTGGGCCAGCCGCGCAAGGCCATCCCCAAGGGCCAGTTCTGCGACGCCTTTGGCCGGTGCCGCGCCTACAAGCCTCTCAAGGCCCGCGCCCTGGGTGACGCCGCCGACGGTGTCGCGGCGCGGGATCTCGAAGCCCTCGAGGCCCGGGAGCCAAGGAGGAAGGGCACACCTCCCAGCACCAGCACCTTTAGGAGCATCCAGGTGTGCAGCGCTCCCGGCGCCTGTATCCAGAAGCGCTCGACCGACGCCGCCGACGGAGTCGAGAAGCGCGACCTTGAGCCCCTCGAGGCCCGCGCCCTGGGCCAGCCGCGCAAGGCCATCCCCAAGGGCCAGTTCTGCGACGCCTTTGGCCGGTGCCGCGCCTACAAGCCTCTCAAGGCCCGCGCCCTGGGTGACGCCGCCGACGGAGTCGAGAAGCGCGACCTTGAGCCCCTCGAGGCCCGCGCCCTGGGTGACGCCGCCGATGGTATCGCGGCGCGTGACCTTGGGCCTCTCGAGGCCCACCTCGCCGCGCGCTCGGTGGGCGAGGAGGAGGAGGAGGCGGAGGCGCAGATCGCCGCGCGCTCGCCCAAGAAGCAGCCGACCGGCTACGAGAACCACCAGCAGAACTGGCCGGGGTTCACCGAGCGGAAGCCGATCGACCCTAGCTTGCTTAAAACTAAGCCCAAGCCCATCATCAGGAGCCGGGCGCCCAAGAGCAAGAAGCTGCCGAACCAGCAGAACTGGCCGGGCATCACCCCGGTCGGGCCCGTCGTTCGCTACAAGACGCCGCCGGGGTGGGGCCCCCAGTAAGCTCCGCTCTGCTGTTAAAGTCCCGATCTGGGCTACATGGCTGAGGCGGATCCAGCTCTCTTGGTTCAATCCTGGAGACATGGGATTTTTCTTCCTCTCCTTTTCTTGAATTCGTTTTGTTTTGCTGTTTACTAGCGAGTTTTGCGTGCCATTCTTCTGTCCGCACTGTTTCTTGTTTTGTTGTTTTGTATTGCTTTTTTTGGGGGAGCATCTGTTTTTTTGTTGCTTCGTTTTCCGATGTTGTTTACCATCCTCTTCCGTCAGTTTTTGCGTCTTTTTTGTTTTTGCTAGCTAGCCTGCTATTCGAGTCTTGGCTTTTCTGTTTATGCTTGCCACGTATCACATTGTTCTCTCTGATGCCAAGTTTCATCCACACATCAAATACCCCAAGTTCGTAGGTTGTCGTTGGCCGACACTGCAAGACTGGTTCGACCTGCATGCACAAGCTCGATAGTTGTGACTGGGCTAGCCTGTGGTGCTCACCGCTAGCAACACCAATGCCAACAAGCAGCTGTCATTGATACAATCTATTACTGCATGATTCTATACTACACCAATCCGCCCAAGTTCGCGGAGACTGTTCAGAGGATGAGCTTTCCAGCCGTCCATTTAGGGAAGCAACACTTTTATCAAAAGAATCCACAAGCTCGTCATCTGCGTTGCCGTCTCCTTTCCCAAACCTACCGTCTAGTCAGAGTAGGTAGCCTTGAGCTCCTGGTAGCCGGCCGCGACCAGGCTCCTGCCGGACGTGTTGACGTCGCCCACGCCCTGCCAGTAGAACAGGCCGGCGAGCCGGTTGCCCCTGGCGTACTGCGCCTTGAGGCGGACCGTGGCCGGCGTGTCGAGCGTCACGAACCCCCTGCCGCCGTCCCCGCCGTCGACGTAGCACGCCGCGCACGCGTCCTTGTCGATCTGGACCAGGCCGTCGACCGAGTCGCCCTGCGCCACGGGCAGGTCGCGGTAGTCCACCTCTCCCGCGTCCGTGTAGCTATCGCCCGGGGCTCCGGCGCCGGCGAAGCAGCGCGCGTAGGCGGGGATGCCGAGCGCCACCTTTGACGGGTGCACGCCGTTGGACAGCAGGTACGAGACACCCGTTTGGCCCGACGCGAGGCGGAAGGGCGGGGCGTCCGGGCCGAGCAGGGGCGGGCGCAGTTGGGCCTGGTGGCCCGCGGCGGGCGTCCAGGGGCCGGAAAAGTCGTACGACATGAGGTTGAGGTAGTCGATCAGCGGCGCGAGCTGAGGCAGCGGGATTTTGCACAGCGCCCACTGGCCGCAGGGCAGGGCCGTGGTGAGCAAGTAGCGCGGGGCCGGGAGGGCGTCGCGGAGGGCCTGCATGAGGGCGAGGTAGTTTCGGCCCTCGGTGGGGTTGGAGGGTTGCTCCCAGTCGACTGGCGAGGCAAGGGGTTTACCCGTGTCAGTCACCGGTGGGTGTATTGCGTAGGGTCAAGTTTAGGGTTGAGGATGAGGGAGGAAGAAGAGGCTGCGCTTACTATCTACACCGTCGAAGCCGTAGGTATCGACAAAGTTGCGCGCTTGTGCCGCAAAGGTGTTGCGGGCCTGGGGGCTCGCGGCCAGGGCGGCGAATGGGCCGCTGCCCTCGCCGCCGCCGAAGGTCACGATGGTCTTGATGCTTGGGTTCTTGCGCTTGATCTGGGCGACGGCGGCGATGCAGCCCTTGACGCCGTCGACGGCGATTTGCAGGTCGGCCCATTCATCGGTCAGCTGGCGTGAGAGGTGTCAGCCATGGCCGTATCGACTCTCGAAAAGGGGATCTGGGCACGTACCTTGATCTTGCCGCTCTCGGTGACTCTGGCTGGGGAACTGTGGTTAGCCTATTTGTCTTGGAATCACACGTAGCTCAGGGTACAGGACTACAGATGGACAGATGGTGGTGACGCACCCGACGAATGCGTAGTAGATGTGCGTGATGCATTCGACTTGCAGGGAGGAGGGCGGCAGGTCCTTGTAGACGCGCCAGTTGGGGTAGTAGACGGCGTTGATGTATGGCCGAGACATGGCGGTGGTGGTGGTGTGGTCGTGGCTTGCTCTGAGGCGTCAATTAGGGGGACGAAAGGTCTCGAGTAGCAAAAATGGAGATAGCTGTATGCTCTGCAATCTGATGATATTGATGGGCGCGGTTCTAGGAAGCGCGGTTGAGTATGGCGGTGTTTTTGGGTTTGAAGGTGGGTTGTCGGGCAGGGCTTCTGGTGGGTGCATGTGTTGAAATGATGGGTGCATCCGAGGGTCGGCGTCGCCAGCTCTCCAGAATGGGCTGGTCTAGCGTTCCACAAACTCGGGGCGGTGCCCCTTGGCTGGGACCCGAGAGCCCAATGGAGGGTGTCGACGTGAAAGTGCCACCTTCCTTTGTTGCCGGTATTCCGACAGCAGCAGCATTTTGCCAGCCGTGTGTCCTTCGTGGTGTGCCGTGGATTCCGCGTCGCGAGGCAGGCATCACCTACGAGGCTGCCGATGGGGATTAGCTCAAAACGACTGCAGACATCAACTGGAATGCACCTGTCCCAGAGCCGGCTGTGGAATGTTGAATGGGAGCCAATAGTCTGGAATGACCCGACCCCTGGCACTGGGACGAATTTAAAGTTCGATGGGAATTCATCGACACGGACCGGCGCAGTGACAAAAGCAAAAGGGCTCGACCAAAGCGGGAAGGAGGTGACGCGTGGTTGCACTTACCCTCTGTTGGAGGTGGGTGGCAAGCAAAATCACCAGGCAATTATCATCGCAGAGAGTAAGGACGAATAGGCGTAGACGATAGAAAATCCCATTGGAAATGCTATCGACAAGAGAGGTAGATACAAAGGGGCACAAAGATGAGAGCACACCATGCGTTCCAGTTCCAGAAATATATACAGGGTTGAATAAAATGCGCCTAGTCATCGGACAGGGGCTGCAAGATTCGGATGTTTTTTTTTGTTTGCATGTCACACTCATCATCAAGTGGTGATGGATGCACACAGAAAGGGGAGCACTAGGCCTGCCTTTCGAGGGTGGCGCTCGCACCACCCTTCATTGTTTTGGGGTGTCGGATGGATGCGATGGCACACCCTCTTACTCGGACTGCTCAACCATGCGGAGCTCCTTGGCGTGGCGGCGCGCCTTCTTGTTGCACTTGGGCTTGGCCGAGGCAGCAGGGGCGGCAGCGACGGGGGCGGAGGACGAGTTGGCGGCCGCGGCGGAAGGCTTGCCCGCGACGGGGGCGGAGGTGGTGGCCGGCTGGCCAGCAACGGGGGCAGAGGTGGAGGTGGGCTTGCCAGCAGCAGGGGCGGCGGCGGCGGAGGTCGGCTTGCCAGCAGCAGGCAGGGTGGTGGTGGGCCTCTGCGGGCGCTGGGGCTGCTGGGGCTGGGAGGGCTCGGTCTCGTTGCCAGCGGCGCTGCCGGCACCGCTGTTGCCGCCGGTCCAGACGGCCGGGCCGGGCATGGGGTAGGGCTTGAAGCCGTTGTAGATGCTGAAGTTGAAGGACGGGTCGTCCTTCTTGTAGGCGCCGGGGAACTTGACCATGGGGCCGGGGTTGCCGTTGCCGCCGCCCGTGATGCGCACCTGGGCGCAGCTCATGTAGAACTCGGCCTGGCCAAAGTGCGCCTGGTGCAGGCCGATGTGCTCGACGCGGACGAGGTAGTCGCCGTTGGGCACGTCCTTGGGCACGATGAACTCGATGACGTCCTTGTCGTACGAGCACCAGGCGTTGCGGGTGAAGTCGGCGGCCTTGTTGCACACGCCGTCCTCGTAGACCTTGAACCAGTCGCCGTCGCCCTGGTACTTGTCGACCGTGGTCGGCGCCTTGGACATGTAGACGGAGCTGGGGCCCGGGTGCCCCATCCTGGCGCCCACGGCCAGCTTGAAGCCGAGCTTGTCGCCGGCCTTGACGTCGGCAATCTTGGTGCGCGGCTGAGACTCGAACGAGCCCAGGTTGCAACGCATCTCGGGGCCGTCGGGCGTGGCGTTGTCACGCAGGCCCGCCCACTTGGTCGGGTTGTACTTGGCCTGGCGCGAGTTGAGGAGGACGTACTCGTCGTTGCGGGTCTCGACGTCGTTGACGATGAGCTTGTTGAAGAAGTAGTGGGCCGAGGCCTGGTGGGCCATGGCGAGGGCGATGGCGAGGACGGTGTACTTCATCTTGACGGTTGGTTGAGGTTTTGGCAGGGAGGCCCGGAAGAAGAGGATCTGTATCTGCGGTTGGACGGGAAGTAGAAAGGTCTGGCCTGTGAGAATGAGAGTACTGGCTCTTGCAAGAGAGAAAGAGAGTTGGGAATCAACAGAAGCCTGACGGGAAAGAAATGACTGGAGCGAATGGACTGGAAAAGGAACGACTGTGTTTACGCTGGATGGTGCGATGAGGAGAGAAGTTCCAAATCCAGCCCAAGCAGCAGAGGGAGGATAGTTTATATATCCTTCGAGTATGCTCAACCAACCCCTTGGTCCTCCCGCTGCAAGCATCACACATCTCAACGCTCTTCCTGCCCCTCCGTCCATCCCTTCAACCCCAGTCCGCGGATAGGCGCCGGCGGCATGTCGCTGGCAGCAGAAGCCGTGGGCCCACCACGGTGCCCCCCCACCGCCTTCCGCTGCGTCCTGTCATTCCGGAGAATTTGGGAACGGGGCGGGGAGAGCCAGGGGTGTCATCTGGAATATCGGACAGGCGCCGTTCACCTCGCTCGTCCCGCAGCTGCGGCGACGGTTCCGCTTGGAAGGATTGAGGGCCTGCATGGGACCCCTGTGGGGGACGAAAAGTACGCTGACGGGGCGTTGGGACTTCAGCGCCAAGCCGCCAGTCGACGCACGTCGAACTGCCTGGCCGGCCATGGTGAGACCCTTTGCGGCCTCTATTGCTTGTGAGAGCTATCAGAGAATGAGAAATTTAGCATTGACAGTCACAATCCATCGTTCACCTGCTACCAGGCCTCGGAGATCTACGGTACCTCAAGAATAAAGAAAAAAGGTTCCAATGTTGCATTTGGCAATGTACATACATAACAACAACGATATCCATCGTCTGGCAGCCAACCCCTGACGCCGATCCCTTTCATCCCATCCCTTCGATTTGCGTGCGGGTGGGTCGGGTCACCTTCCTCAGAGACTGCGTGGTTTCTATGCCATGGGTGCCAAAACGGCCACCGAGGACCTCACGGACACGAAGCACGACCAGCCCTTGGAACGAGGATGCCATGCATTGGCCGACCGTCCACCAACCTCGAAAAACGCCAAGATGGCAAAACCAGCATCTTGAAACCACAGAGCCGCCTGGCCAGACGACCCCACCCAGCCCTCGGCTAGCCTTGACGCTGGGGTCCCAATTTCCCTGTTCGACGTCATGTCGTGGGCGTGCTGTGCGCCTGATTGGTGGGATTCCAGCGAGCGTTGGACAGAACATTCTTCTTGGAGATGTGCGACCCGGGCGTTTAAAAGCAAAGGGGAGGATCGCTTCAGGGGCAGGCGGTCAGGGCTGCCGAATGCGAGGTTCCCGCATCTCGTATGGAGGTTTGACATAGAGAGACAGGCCTTATGGGACTGCATTGGCCGTTTTCTCCAGCCCCGCGCCTGGCCACCACCAAGTATCCCGGTCCTTTGATGGTTCACGGCAGGCACTCCGCCGTATGTGCTCAGTGCGGTATTTGATATGATCTTAGGGGCTAGCGGGGTTGGTCCACGGCACCGCTTGCTTATTGCTTGTATACGAACTTATGATGATGGGATTTCCGCCAAGCTCAGGGGATGTCGCAACAATAGAAGACCCCGACACAGGCCGAGGGATCCAACCAGCATATGTTGCTCAAACTGCACTTGAGCGTGTAAATTGTGCAGTCTTTCGGCACTAACTCAGGCCGTGGTGTAAGGTGATTGGGGATGTCTCACATGATCTGCGTGGGCCCCAGCTGCTGCCCAGACGCACTCCCAGATCTTCAACGCCCCGCCAGCTACTGTCCAGATAAACGGTGCGGGGGTTCCACGCTTGGGTAATGCTTACAAGACTGTCCGCCCTGTCGGCGAGCGGCAAGGGTACCTTGATAGCTTCAAGGGGCGTGCTATGTGGGGGGAAAGTCCACCAACGCCCAACCTGCCATCTGTCGCCTCATCTTTCCCTTCGCCCAGCCGTCGATAGATAAGCACCTGGGCCCTGTGGAGACAGAACCAGAGAAAGAAGCCTGCCTCCATCCAACAAAGCACGTCGTCGACGGCTAACCTGAAACTGTAATTAGGCTTGCGAGCACCTCAGGGATTGCACGAACCCTGGGGGTTTAGAGGTACGGCATTCCTCCGACCAGGGTGAGAACCATACCTGGTCATTCCGTGAAATCACATCCTTGATTTCAGATAATGCTAGCTTCCTTTGGTGGTATAGTGATTAGTCTCAAGCACGCAAACGGCAACGATCTCGCCCTGTAAAGACCGGGAAACCGGGACACGGGGTATCTTCAAAGTATCGCCAAGTTGCTGCCTTCCTGTTCTTGTTGCTTCTTCCTTGTTTTTTCTTCTCCAAAAGATTCAAGGAAAAAAGGCTGGTGGCAGGATTTCTTACCTTGCAACTTTTCTCCATCTATTTCTCCGTGCATTTCTCCGTCCGCGCCTAGATATGGAAGCATACCTACGGCTCAACCTCACCGCTAATCCCTTGCTGAAGACTTGGCAGTGTGTGTCTCCTTATAGGCGCTGACCGCCGGCATCGCCGTCGTCACTTGAATCGCGTGCATGAGGGTTAGGCTTGCAGGCCCCGACACAGCATCCAGACCGGCATGATCGATGAGGACGAGAATTAGCGGCGTCATGTCTGTGATGAGCATAAGCAGAGCCCGTCCATTTTTCACTGGTGGTGGTATCCCCTTTGTTAGTGGCCTTATGGAAGTCATGATCAGAGGGCGGCTTATTAATTAGCAGCTTCAAGGACCCATCGGGGTTGACGAAGCACCGAGTGAAGACCTGACAGTCCGCCTTGTAGCGGCATGCGTTGATAAAGACCTGGCCAAACTAGATCATGTGAAATCTGGTTCCTTGCGTTGGCGGTGCGGTATGAGAGTAGAAAGACTGATGTTTGGCTCAATATCCTTGCTGAGCCGTCAAAACTCACCTGCCTAATTAGTTCTTTGACTATCTCGGCCGAGAAGGACCTGGCAGTGTTGCCAACCTCCCCTCACTGAAGATTCATCATTCAACCTGCTGCTTTCTGACAGACGGCATAAGAGCGGTGTGGACTTGTAGGCATATGGGCTCTTGCTCGGGTTTTACTGGATCAACATGTAGCACCGCCCCTGGGTGCAGATGGTCCAGTACGACGAGGGTCGAGGGTTTAAATCATGATAAACTTTCTGTGATATCCGATGGGTTCAAACAAGAGATACGTCGAGAGGCCCCGTTAAGTGTGCATCATGGCTGTTAGTGTTTCGGGGATTGTGGGAAAGTGCGTGGATAATGTTCCTCGTCTTTTGCAACAGGTTTTGGTAAAACTGTGGTATCAAGGCGGATCACCACAAGCTATGAAGTAATCGTTCTTATCTCTTTGGTCTCCTGCCCCATGACTGAGAAGTTCAAGCCTATGTGGCTGGTGGAGAGAAATCTGCCGCAGCAGAGTTCGGGAAGACCCCAAGCCATATCTAGAGGAATCCGCTACCCTGGGATCGTAGCTACAAGAGGATGCCGGGGTGGAAATCTGTAACAAACTCATCGTTCAGTATTGCCACAAGCTTCCTTTACACATGTTTCAACCCAGCTACCTTGAAATCCACCTTAGCGCCACGATAAGATCGCCATATGATGCTTTTGACTACGCGGTCACCGTCGTCAACCATCGCAGATGAGTGGGCGGGGTCAACAGCGAACTCAAATGGCATGGGATGGGGGAAAATGCTATTCACAGAGAGTTTTTCTTGTTGTCAGAGAGTCTGCATTAAGTGCTTTGTAATTCGACGTCGTTGTTACTGCCGTACTACACTCACCTGGCTATCAAAAGAGCGCGCCAGCAACAGGGAGCAATTGCCTAATTTAGCCGTAAAGCCCGCCGAACCTTCATGTGCAAGAAATGCCACTCGGCGCATTGGTGCACTCGGCCGCCTTCCCCGCCCCCGTAACGCTGACGTCCCTGAAGCTCCAGTCGCGGCAGCCCCCCAGCCCGCAGCGGACCTGGCGCCAACCGCGCCGCTCCCGACTGAGCCCGTCACGTTGTCCGGTGGCAGATTGGCGACGACGACCCCGTTGGGCGGCGTCCCGGTCGCGGATCCGCCAAAGCAGGCGCCGTTGGAGAAGAGGATGTTCTAGACAGTAATTTTGTCAGCCTGGTCATCATTCAGACAGATTCGGGGGCTCCAGCAGAGGGCGGGGCGACGGGGGTTGACACTGCCAGAGGTCACGGCGACGCAGTCCTTCTGCGTCGTCACCTTTGCGCCCGAGATGCTGACCGAGTCCGAGTCCGTGATCCCGCAGTCTCGAACCCGGTCGTGTCCCTGCCGCCCTTTTGGCCCGCGGCCGAGTCGTCGACGCTGACGTCCTTGACCGTGAGGCTGCGGACGTTGCTGAGCATGACGGCCTGGCGGGGCGAGTTGTGCAGCGCGATGCCCTCAAACGCCGAATCGTTGATGTTCTCGGCCTGCAAGAACAGGGGCTTCTTCTCCCTCCACCCAGACCCTGGCCGTCCCGGTACTGCGCGCCCTGGCCGTCCAGGACGGAGCCCTGGTCGTCGCGGAGGGTGACCTTGGTTCCGGAGACGGCGACGAGCGGGCCTCCCACTAGGCGAAGGAGAAGGCCGTCGTTCCCTGGAAGAGGACCTGTGCGCACCACCGCTGTTAGCACCTGTTTTTCCTTCTTATCGGGCTTGGCGTCGGTCGGTCTGAAGCCAAAAGATGTTCTTCACTGGCTTACTGTTGTCCCGTGTTGAAGGTTGTCCAAGCCGAGGGTCGAGCGGGCGGGCACAGAGAGGTCGGAGGTGGTGATGGAGGCGCGCGAGGCCTTGGCAGACTTGAGCCTGGCGAAGCTGTCGGTGCCGCTGAAGTTGCGGTCGGCGGTGGTGGCGACGTCTGCGTTTCTTGGCTGCGTCCGGCCCAAAGAAGAGTCTGGGGCACCAAAAGAATGAATGCGACGCAGGATCGTACGTCGGCTGGAAACGTACTGATGCCACCATATGCCTGTGCTTTTTGGGACGCATCAGGGTTCAAGGTCGGGAAATGACCACTCGGGCGAAGAGGTGAGTCATCAGGGAGAACCAGGAGATGGGACGGCGATAGAGAAAAAAATAAAAATTAACGTGGTTCATCACCGAGTGGGTCACATCACCGAGTGGGACACTTCAAAATCCCATATTAAACGCCGTTTTCGATACCCTTGTTAAATCGACCAATTTAGCGTTAAATTCTATAAAAATTTAATACGTCATATTTAACTATATAACCGATTTTATATATTTTTCCCTGATTTTTACTAGCTTTAGCTATTACGTAATAATCAGTTGAAATTTCTCCATATTAAATTTAGTATGAGGAAACTTTAACGGACTGGCCCACTATAAATAACGCTAGTAAAAATCAGGGAAAAATATATAAAATTGGTTATATAGTTAAATATGACGTATTAAATTTTTATAGAATTTAACGCTAAATTGGTCGATTTAACAAGGGTATTGAAAACGGCGTTTAATATGGGATTTTGAAGTGTCCCACTCGGTGATGTGACCCACTCGGTGATGAACCACGTTAATCATTAATGTTAAACTAAATATGTCGTAAACATTCCCTCCATAATCCCATAGCTTAGCCAGGCTCCTCATGCCTTAGCCAGGTTGCTCTCAAAGCTGCCGTCCTTGAAGGGCACGCCGGCGGAGCCAAAGTCGGTCGTGGAGAGGGCGTTCCTGGCGGCGTCGGTAAGGCTCTCCCAGGCGATGAGGGGCTGCTCGCCGCCCTTGGTGTCGGTGAAGCCGAGCTGGTGGTTGAGGGGCCAGTTGCTGTAGTAGCGGATCTTGGGGCGGGTGCCGTCTAGCGCGAAGGGGCCCGTGGTCTTTCGGTAGCCGCCGTGGCCGGACGCGGAGATGGCGACGATGCTGGGGTCGGCGCTGTTGGCGTCGTCGATCCAGACCACTACGTTCTCCCAGTCGTGGCGGTGGCCCATGCCGGGGGACGGCGAGTCCTTGGGCATGTACCAGCTGTACATCAAGCCCCAACGGCCGTTGTACTGGCCCGCGCGGGCGTACACCTGGCCGAGATTCTTGGAGCAGCCGCTCGAGGAGCCGCCCGAGGTCTTGAGGCCGCCGCTGCACAAAGGGGTCAGTGTGGGTGCGAGAGGCAAGACGAATTCAGCGAGAGGAACCTACCCCGTGTTGCCATTCGCGTCGACGGCGGGGAAGGGCACGCAGCCCGAGAAAACCTTGAGCCACGGCTTGAAGCGGAGCAGGTTGTCGCCAATGGGCCCGGCGGGGACGGTCTGAGGGAAACCAACGACGGCGTCGTGGTCAATGACGGCGCGAGGCTCCAGGGGAGCGGCCATGGATCCCGACGCCGCGGTGGCGACCAGGAGGAGCTTGAAGACGTTGGCGAGCATTTTGGCGTAGGACTTGGGTGTGAAGCGGGCTTATCGTTGGGGGTTAAAAGAACGAGTGTGGTAGATGAAGCCGACGTGAGGGAGCCGGTGCCGTGGGACGTGAAAGCTGCCTCATGCTTGCAATGTGTGGGAGGGTAGGCTTCCTTTTAACGACGGTCGATGGAACCCCTCTCCCTGCTTCTGTGGGCATTCACACCCTTCTCAAGTGCTTGCATTGACGATACCACTCCAGTGGATCTCCCGTCATTTCAGCAGTTCGCGGCGCCACGAAGCTTGGCCATACATCTGCCATGGCGCGCGTCGGCTTGTGGGGGAGTAGAGAACTCTCGGCTTCCTTGGAGGGGTCCGTGGAAAACTGGGCCAGGTTAATGACGGGGTATGGAATTGTTGAAATCGACGCAGCGCGTGTTCGCGGCATTGGGTTGCCGGGTAGACCACGGGTTTGTTTCTCTGGTGGACGATCCTTGAGAAGAATCACACCTTCCGATTCAGACCTTTCCCGGCGCCTGTCCGCACGAGGGAACAAATGCTCGCTGCCACACAGACAAAAGGTGACCATTCCGTGCAGTCTCCGTCTTGTGCTTTTGCCTGTCTAGGAAATGCGGAGCAGCCGTCGTGTGATAACTGACCTTTTGGCTTTCCTGCGGCTCTTCGAGAAGGCTCGGCTTGCGTGGTGGATTCAGGCACCCACGGCAAGCTGGAGGAGCTCTGACGGCTGCGCCAGGAATTCATTTGCGTGTTTCCCCACGATCCCAAGCCGCTGGGCAGCCCGTGCTCCTTTCGAGATTTTGCCCCTGACTCGAAAATCCGGACCCTCAGGGAATTTTAGGGTTTTATGCCTTGCTCGCCTTTGAGCATTTGGCACAACCCAAACCAGGTTCGCCTTGCACTGCCAGAGTGTGAAAAACCACGCATCGACCACTGCGTTTCAACCAATCACAGGGCGAATGGTTTAGTGGTATAACGCTTCCTTAGCATGGAAGAGGTCCGGGGTTCGATTCCCCGTTTGTCCAATCTTTTGCATCTCGGGCGCGTGTTGCTTGTTGGCACACCATTTTGTTAATGCAATGGTCATCAGTAAGTCCTGCTCGATCTGGGGAGCTCGCGCGTTTTTGTGGTTTTGGTAGGGTGGCCACTATCGCTGAATGCTTGAGGAATCGGAGCTGACTAAAGAATTTGATCTCTGGCGAGCAAATCTGCCAAGCTGCGGCTGAACCTCCGCCCTTTGAATTGCCTCCACGTTCGACAAGACCAAAGCAGATCGCCAAACATTTTGCCAGTGAGAGGGCCAAAATCCGACGCGTTTAGCCATCCGTCTGATCTATCGGGCTGCCTGGCTCGTGATTGGCGCGCGACATAGCAACCTCATCGTGCGTCTTCAGTCCAGCTGCCTGCCATTCGGGCACTGAACACGATCCCCCGAAACCCCGCATGAGCGGGCTGAATAGTGTTCGGCAGCGTGCTAGCTCCTTCATCACTGATTGCAGAGCGCATGCTGGACGCCACTTGGCCATCGCGCCGGCGTCTGGTCAGGTGCATTGCCGCTCGTCTTTCAGCCCCGGCCGTCTGGTTGGCTCAGCTTGTTCAGCTTCGCATTTTTGTTTTTGCTCCTTTCAATATGATTTTAGCTTCCATCCGCCTTTTTCCCTTGAAGTTATCGTCGTGGGCTTCGCGCCATTGTTGCTGCTCTGCTGTTTGCTTCCGGCCATTTCTCACACGAGCCCAAGTGCCCTCGACTATCTCGATGGCCTCGACGCGCCGTGATTCACCGTCGTTGGCGCGACTTTCGCTCTTTTCTCTTCTCGTTCGCCAGGTCGCAGCATTCTACCCTCTGCGTCCTGCGCAGGATGGGGGATCTTGGAGGCCGGCGCGGCAGACCGCGTCGCCAACAACGATATCAGAGGAGGAGCACGACCCGGATGTCAGGGTAGGATGGAGCCCACGGCCGACCGACGCGCCGAAGCTGGCGCTCGCCCAGATGGAGCTCTTCAAACGGCAGCAGCCCTACTCGATGGGTACCGACACTTGCGGCTTCATCTCGGGATACCCATGTGCGGCCCTCTTTTCTTTGTCGTCCCGTTGTGCCTGCCGCTCCGACTACTTGTTGGGTACGCCGTTCTAACGATCCGAACTATTTGTAGCCCTCGCCGTAACTTGCGTCAAGGGCTCAGGATACTGCACCAACGACGGAGTCGGCAACATCGACTGTTGCACGGGCGAGTACACTGACTGCACCTCCACCATGTTCTCCGCATGCCTCGACTTCTCGGCCTCGCAGCGCGGCGCGTGCGCCAGCAGGGGCCCACGCACCATCTGCTGCTGGGAGTCCAGTCCGGCCTGCTACACCCTCATCTTTTCCACCTCGGCCACCCCGAACCGCCTCTTCTCCATTCTCCAGTGCCAAAGCTCCGCCGGCGTCGAGAGCCTGCTCGCCACCCCGCCAGCTCTGCTTACGAGTAGTGGCGCGCGCTCATCGACCACTAGCGGTACGCAGAGCACCATCTCGAGCACGATATCTACGACGATGTCGGCCGCTCCGGGTGGTGGCGCTGGCGCCGGCACCAGCGGGGGAGGAGGTGGGGAGTCGTCTTCGACGCCGGTTGCCGCGATCGTGGGTGGCGCGGTTGGAGGTGTGGCTGTGATTGGGCTGGTCGTATTTGCCATCTGCTTCATCATGCAGAGGTCGCGCAGGCCCAAGGACGGATGTCAGCCCCCGCCGCATCAGGTACAGCAGAGTTCAGGAGGACAGATCAGCCACACGTCCGCTGCCAAGCCTGGAGCTACCGTGTCCACGGGCCAGCAACACTTCCAGCTCCAGCAACCTCAGTATGTGGGTGCGGGTGCGTACGTGGGAAATCAGCACAAGTTGGCCGCGACGCAGGGTTTGTCTACGAACCCCCAACAGAACCATCAACCAGGTCAGGGGCATTATGGGCAGCAACAGGAGCAGCAGTGGCATCCTCAGCAGCAACCGGCGCAACAGACAGCCGAGCTTCCGCTGAACTACCCTCTGGGAACCCATGACCGTCCATCAGAATTGCACTGAGAGCCTGGGGATGCCACCAGCGAGACTAGCCGAGGGTGCTACCAAACAGGACCTTCTAGCCTCTGGCCCCGCCATGCCTGGCCATTGCACACACGCGTCAGAGTTGCTCCTCTATCCGTCTCCCCTCATCCATCATCTGGAATTATTAGCGAAGCTTCGCCAGCTCGCTTGGGGATGATAGCTCTTAACCAGCAGCCAAGTTTGCGCAGCTTCCTCAGCCTTTTGGTCGGGCGGCGTGCAGTTTTAGTGCTGCGGGGTTCGTGCTCTCGACCAACGGCAGCATTTAGTGCTCTTTTGACCGAGAGGTGTTTTCGTCCTCGGTCAGGCGCTGGACAACACTGCCTGCAGACCAAGAGCGCTGCACTGGACTCTAGCAATTACTCGTGCAAGTTATTGGCCATTTTTGTTTGCTCACACCGCTGCGTGATTTTGCGTCTTTGCAGGCGGACAACGTGTGTTGATCCTCTCCCAAGAGGCCAGGAACGGGTCTGTCGGAACTACGCCAAGTGCCGGAGACCTTGGTTGTAGTGCAGCGTCACCGTGGCCGAGCCGCATGACGACTGCCGAGCGGGCCGAGACGTCTCCACCAGCGCCAATGGTGACGGGTGACCGCGACTCTTGGCGGCACGATAAATGCCTGCTCCATCGGGCAAGTCCTCGGGGCTTGGGGAACACTTGGGGTGTTGGTACCCAAGGCAGCATGGCACAAGAGCGACAACAGGACACGCGATTCTTGTGGGGGAGCTGCGGAGGTCGCGTGGTCTCTCCAAAGCATGCTGCATGCCAACATGCAGCCTCGACAAGGCCGCCGGGGCGGAGCGGCGAGCGGCAAGACAAGCCATGACGCTGGCCTGTAGAAGCGCCGAGGAAGACTCATGACGTTGGCAAAGCCTTGTGGGCTCCGGTTTCCTCGCATATATACCCAAAGATCGGCAAGGATGGCGACTTCCAGAACTTTTCGATGCGAGGGGAGAGACAAGGAACAGGTATATGAAACACGCATCTCCCAGAGCCCTCGCTGAAGACGCCGGGCTCGACATCGGGATCTGTCCGCCTTCACTCGTCGCTCCTCCGTTGGCCGCCTAGCCCGGTGGAACCCTTGTGGGACAACCGTCTCGCCACCCTCCATATCTGAGCACCAACCCCAACCCCTTGGCTTCGCCTGTTCTCCTCCTTTTGCGCTTGCGGCCTCCCCGAACCAGGTACAGCAATGGCAGACTCTAGGTGGAATGCGCAACGCGGCATGGCTGCCGACGGTGCGACAGACGGCAAGGCTGAAAAGTCGTCCATCGACCGGACCGTGGATGGCGAGAACTCGGGGTCGGACAACAGCCGCTGGGCCGACGATAATGTCGCCCCAGCCGGCGAGATGTACGACGCCTCTGGGTACAGGGGTAAGGAGGGTATCGCGGGCGCACCCGGCGGCACCACGGCGCCAGTGACGGCGGGCAACATCTTCAGCGAGGGTGGGCGCGATTACCGGACCATGGGTAAATGGGACGCCGCGCTCGTGCTTATCACGAACCAGGTCGGCCTCGGCATCCTTGTCCTGCCCGCCGTCGTGCGCGTCCTGGGCATCGTGCCCGCTCTCATCGCCATCATCGGAATCGGGCTGCTGTCGACTTACACGGTCTACGAGCTGCTGCAGTTCTACCGCCGGCACCCGCACGTCGTCAACCTCGTCGACATGGCCTACATCGTCGGCGGGCGCCCGCTCGAGATCGTCATGGGCGTCAGCCTGGTGCTCGACCTGATCCTGACCTGCGGCTCCATGTCGGTCACTCTGTCGGTGGCGTTCAACACCATCACCGAGCACGCTATGTGCACGGCCGGCTTCATCGGCATCTCGGTGCTCGTGTGCTTCCTGCTGTGCCTGCTGCGCGACTTCTAGTTCGTCGCGCGCGTCGGCATCCCGTCGACCATCTCCATCGTCGCCGCCGTCTTCATCGTCATCACCAGCCTCGGCGTCGGCCACCCGCAGGACGCGCCCCCGAAGTGGTCCAAGGCCGACGTCGAGCTGTTCGCCATCGGCTTCCCCAACTTCCGCGACGGCATGAACGCCTGCCTCAACGTGGCCTTTGCCTACGCGGGGAACGTCGGCTTCGTCAGCTACATGGCCGAGATGAAGGACCCGTCCAGGGACTTTATGTTCGCCGCCTGGGTCCTGCAGGTTTTTACTATTCCGCTGCACATCATCGCCGGCGTCACCATCTACGGCCTGGCCGGCGAGTAAGTGACCAGCCCTTCG
This sequence comes from Falciphora oryzae, assembly GCA_000733355.1. Taxonomy (NCBI): domain Eukaryota; kingdom Fungi; phylum Ascomycota; class Sordariomycetes; order Magnaporthales; family Magnaporthaceae; genus Falciphora; species Falciphora oryzae. The sequence continues at coordinate 228,675 of JNVV01000023.1, forward strand.
CTCGGCCCTGCGCCAATCATCCCCGCAAAGGTCGCGTACGCCGTCGCGCTGCCCTGTGTGTTCGCCTCAGGATGCGTGTTCGGGCACACGGGCATCAAGTACATGTGCGTCGTCGCCATGAAGCAGCTCGGCGTCACGAGCGAGCTCACGGCCCGCACGGCGCGCAGCTGGGCCGTCTGGGTCGGCTGCGCCGTGGTGTTCTGGGTCCTGGCCTACGTCCCGGCCAACGCAATTCCCATCTTCGACTTGACCCTGTCCATCGCGTCGGCGACCTTTATCGCCCGGTCCACGTTCGGCTTCGCGGCCGTGCTGTGGTTCAACCTGTTCTGGGGGAAGCCCATGCTCACGGGCTGGCGCAATATCTCGATGACGGTCGTCAACGCGCTCATCATCGTCACGACGCTGTTCATGAACTCGGCCGGCCTGTGGTCGGCCGCCGTGGGCCTGCAGGACGTCTTTGACGACCCGGAGAACAACATCAACGCCCCCTTTACGTGCGCTGACAACTCCATCTTCTGACGGAGAGACCTAGAAGGGAAGGAAAGTATTGGAAGGGTTGCAAATTCCGAAGCAAAGGGTGGATGGCTGTCTAGCGGAAGGGGTAGGTGGTAGTTATTGTGAAATGCCCTTTTTTTTCTGGGTTAAGCGCGTCGGAATGTTGGGTGGATTGGTGTAAATACCCTATGTAGTTCGGTGTAACAAGTATCACATTCCAGTCATCAACTTCCGTAAAGCCCCCCGGCATTTGTCCCATCCCTTTGCAGGCTGATAGCCTAAGATACTTATTCCGTATCTAAACCAGCAAGTATCCACACCTAATCGCCACTTCCCATTGCCCTGGGCCCAAAAACCGGTACCGCCATGCACCTCGGCCAGGAAAAGTTGGTCAACAGCTCTTTCCTTCGCTCAGGACACAGCCTCGTCCACCCTGATTCGTGGACTGGAAAAGTCCGGACCAAGGAAGCAGTCGGGTCGCGTAGACGTCTTCCTACCGACCCCGGTTTGCAAATCCGCGACTTCCCGTTTCCGGCAGGAGGACTCGGCTCGGCTCGGTCGTGACGGCAGGGAGCTGCAATGCAAGGGGCCTTTACCCGCATGTTGAAGGCGAAGTATTGGTGGCTCGGCGCTAAAAACGCCTTTGTTACGCGTTCTGCTTTTCGAAGTGGGAAAGGAACAAGCGAGGGCAGGTTAGTTTTCCCAATACAGCGCAATTGGTGCGTGCTGCAAGTCCCGACTCATAGGGGGACCATCGGACGTGCCGAACCTTATTTTCCGTATCCTGAACAGGCAGCTAAGACGGCCTTTCTCTGCTGGCTGGTTAGGTACCTCGGCAATCACTTCTTGTAAGGCTGGTTCAGTGTAGGAGAGAAGATTGATGTGGCTCTGGCTCCTACAGAATATATGGCAAACATCCTGCGCAGTTGAGACAGCAGATAGGTCGATCGAGATACAAAGGCTTGGGTTATTGTATGACGCAAGGGATCCTATGACGCAAGTACCTAGAGCGTATACGGGTTGTAGTTCACCCCTCTGACGTCCGCATCCCGGCGCAGCTTCTTATTCTCCCTGGTCAGGGCAAACTTGACGCTGACAGCCATGACAACGGCCAGTACAGCCATGGCCATCATGAGCAGCATGGCCAGCAGATATCTTGGTGCCGTGTGGGGCGCGAACAAGTAGGGAGACATGATGCTGCCAAAATGGCCAAAGACGTTGACAATGGCGGCCGAGGCCGCGCGCTTCTCGGGAGTCTGGGACAGCGTCGAAAGCGCCCAGGCATAAACAAGCGGGTTGATGGAGAAGAGACCGCCGATATACAAGAACGCGGCTGTGTAGCGTGCGGTCGTGGCGAGGGAGGCGGCTGAAATTACAAACCCCACGACGGCGACACTGACGCCGCCGATAATGTGGTAGCCACGCTCCTCGTTGCGGTCGCTCGAATAGCAGACGAATAGGGACACGATGGCGCCAAAAACGTAGGGAGGAGCGGTGAGCAAGAGGGTGATGGTACGCGTGCCCATATTGAACCCCTGCACGATGGACGGGAAGAAGTTGTTAAAGCCATACGCGGCAGTAATAGCGAGGTTGAAAATCATCTGCAAGGGCTCGGGTTAGCAAGCGGCAAGTTTAGGGATGCATAGAAGCGGAAAACGTTGACCAGAGGGTACGGGTGCAACGCACGAAGAGGTAGGTCTTGTAATCCGTCAAGCTTAGGCGCAAGCCGAACCAGACAGTCCGTTTCGTCTCGGGCTCCGACACGCGGTCAGCCTGCATGCGGGCCGCAGCAAGTTTCCGTAGGTCCTCCGTCATGGTCCACCGGGTGCTCCCCGTCGTGGAGTCGGGATAATCCGGCAGGATGAAGATGGCAATCATGGCAAAGCAGGCGCCGACAGCACCCTCGATGATAAAAAGCCACTGCCACCCAGCGAGGCCCTGTGCGCCGTCGAGACCAGCAAAAACGCCGGCAGCGATGAGGCCCGACACGGCCATGGCGAGGACCAGGCCGGTGTAGAGGATGGCATAGCGCAGGGCGAGCTCGGAGCGGGTGTACCAGCAGCTCATGACGTAGACGGCGCCGGGGAATAGGGGTGCCTCGACGAGGCCGAGGAAGAACCTGATGGTGGCAAGGCTTCCGAAGCTGGTGGCGGCAGCCGTACAGCTCGAGACGATGGACCACAGGATGGCGGCTCCGGGGAGGTACCAAGAGGGGCGAATCCGGGTAATCAAGAGATTCGAAGGGACCTGTGCCGCCATGTACCTGTTTTTTTTTTAAACCTGATGTTAGCCTTGTGTGGCCATGGGAGGAGAGCGTCGGGATGTCATGGGTAGGAGGGGGGGTTGCATACCCGGCAGTCAAGACGGAAACAGCAATGTTGAACTGGTTATCGACGAGACCTAGGTCCTGTTCGAAAGAGTTGAGACGGGCCTGGGCAATGTTGGTGCGATCGAGGTAGTTGAACAGGTACAGAGCCCATAGCATAGGAAGCAGCGTCATATCGAGGATGCGGACAAGCCTGTTCTCTTTTTGTCGCCAATCCGGGTCCCTTAGCGCCTCGATGGGGTTGAGTTCGACGACCGTCTTTCCGTCATGATGCCCAGGTTCGTTGTGGGACGAGTGCTCGGCGCTGATTTTGGACTCTAGGCCGGCGGCCGACGTGTCTGCGCCTTTGGGGTTGCTCATGGTGAAAATGCGCTGTCGACTGCGACATGCAAAACAAGAGGACAGTGAAGACCAAGAGGCTGCATGCCGCAAGTCCTAACTCTGCCGTTTGAGACGGCCGCGAGCTCCATGTTCGGCCTGACAGACTGCTCTGCTTTTATCCTCGACCAAAACACCTGGCCCATTCGGCCGCTGAGAACGCGGACGCACTCCGTCCTGGCCCGTCGGGGCAGATTCTGGCCAAGCCCGAACCAGCTTTTCCCCTCTCATTTCCCCGGATCGACTGGGGTAAACAGCGGTAGCTTGCTGCGGGGGTGCTGGGATTGCTACAATGAGCTGCATCGCGGTGTCGGCCGATGCACCGTCGGTAGAATAAGTGGCGCACGAGGGTGGTGACGAGCCGTGGTCCGCCCGGGAACGCCGCGATGCAACGGTGGAAGCCGCTATTCCGTCCCTATTCCGCGCCTATTCCGCCCGGATTAGGGCTGTCGACAATCGTCACCCCCACTTTGTACCGCTACATTGTTGTTCGTCGTCCAGTGGCTGCCGATCTAGGGATAGAATAGCATTCTGCCCGGCGGAGATTATGGAGCAATTAACTGATTAGATCCAATTTCCCCCCTCGAGGAACAGATCCATGGGCGCCGCATCGAGCGTGTTGGCAAGGTCCAGCGCCGAATCCATCGGCCACTCCCACAAATTTGACGAGAGCTGGCCCCAGCCCGGGGGAAGGCCGCCGGCCTGAGCAGGTTTAGCTGGTGCCGGCTTGAATGTCTTCTCTCGGAGCAGCTCTAGCACACAGGCACATCGCGGAGTGTTTTGGCCGCCACCGAGCTGTTACTTGCAAGCATGTCTGCTAGGAGCCCAAGAGCTGTCGAGGCACGCTGAACGTGCTGGTTATCTTGGAAGGTTTCGTTGTCCTGTCCTCCCACACGAACTCCTTGGTCTGAAGGATGGGCGTGGAGCTTCTAGTGAGAATACGGGATGGTAAGACCAGCCTGCCACGGCATATGGGTCCCGCTGGGATAGAGCAGGATAAGAAAGAGGGACGTATGCCTAGACTGCTGACTCTCAGGCCCGGAGGAGTGCCTCTCCCTGACAGCGTCTGATAAGATTTTGGTCAATGACTGTGACGCCTTGACGCATACACGGAGAGACGCGATCGACTGAGGATCTTGTGTGGTGAATGCCAGCGCAGGTCGGCGGTGGATGGTGGCAATAAGGTGAACGACCTTGAGAAACATTGTGGCAAGGGTCGGCTGCTGAGGCAAAACGCTTTCGCTGTGCGCCGATGATGTATCGTTGGTGCTGATGTGGGCGTCGGCCCCAGTCGTTGGGTACCACATGTCGAGTTCGGCTTGCAGACGCAAGATCTTGGAGACGCTGCCTCGCCTTCGCGTGGTAGTATACAGGTTCTCGAGCGTGCTGCCGACGATACGAGCTATCTTGAAGAGACATAGGGCCGAGTCCACTTGTGATAATTCTCCTGGAAGGGGAAACGCCACATGAGACCGGGAGACCAATTCGTGATCAACGTTCATGGGAAGGTCAGTGTCGACGTCTTGGTCACGGATCAGGCGGGGGAGGCCGCAGTAAGCGCTCGAGAAGCTGTCCAGCATCAGCCTGGCTCTGTCGGAAAGTAGGGGGAGGACGCAAGGACCCACCTGTCCAGCGCATACTGGCACCACCACGCCCTTCGCCGCAGCTCGGTCTCCAGGGGGTCAAACTTGAAGCGGTGGGAGTGTCTGTGCAGACCTAGACTCTGCGCGAGCCTGGTGGCGATGCCGCCCATGTGGGAGGCGACGGCGTGCCTGGAAGATATCTGCAGATAGATCTGGACGATTTCCAGACCCTGGAGCGTCTGAAGGGAAGGTCGCTCGAGAACCTTGTCAAGGAGGGTGGTAGACGTGTTGTAGTACCGATCTGAATGACAGGGAAAGTGAGAATGTTCAAGCCCGCAGTTCCCTGCAGTGCCAACCGTGCCTAGGGCCAGGAGGGCTAGTACCTGGTACAAGGCGACGACAGGATGTACCAAGTAGTCGGGTGCTAAGATTCGGCCGCCGCGGAGACGATGAAAGGCGTCCAGGGTCGTGGGCTTGTGCACAACGGGGTAGATTGGCGTCCACTCATCGATGGCATCCTCTAGTATTGTCGCGGTGTTGGGTGGCAGCTGTGCAACTATAACGGCTACCAGCCGAGAGTCTGCATCGAGTCCCTACTGAGAGCTGGCCCCCCACAGGTCGTGGAGGTGGAGGCTGTACAGCGGGCTGGGGAAAGCTTCGGTGTGCAGACGCTGCATCTGCAGCTGCTGCTCGGCCTGGCTGACGAAGAGGACGCCCGTCGACGAGCCGGCAAACATGGCGACGCTGCCGGCGTCCAAGACGAGGAGGCCCATGTGGCCAATGACGGGCTCCGAGCCTGGCTTTGTCGGATGTGTCGCATTCTTGGCGGCAGCGGGCTGCAGGGAAGCTTGAGGTGTAGCGCCTAGACTGGGGAGCGGGCGTTGGGCGGCGGCGTTTGGTCTGAGGCCCATGAATGCACCATCGGAAGTGGTCTCTGACTCTGCTGCGGCCGAGGACTGCGAGGCAGGGCTCTGCGAGGAGGCTCCCAAGGCGGGCGCATGAGACGACCCACTCTCGTAGAGGCTGCGAGGTCCTGGTGGTTGGAGAGTGACTCCACGGGATGGAGAGAACAAGGAAGGGGCGCTCATCTACTCCTTCCGTTTCCGGTTGCGCTGCAGTCTTTTGGACCTCACGCAGGCGGCGCCCGCGTTCTGGCACGCGGCGCACTGATTTGGCCCAGTGCCATCAGCTCAATTCCAGCATTCTATGGAAACCTCTCGACCCGGCGTCATCTCGTTCAACATTGTTGCTCACCTCCTCGGCAGTCCCACGACATCGGATCTTGCGTCTGCCACCAGTCCCTCGTGTCAGCCCAGACACGCTCCCATTGCCGCCACAACACCAGCCACCTACCGTCTGCAATGGTCGCTGCGAGCGAAGCGGGTCAGCGCATGCGCTCAAAATGCGCAATCAACGGCACGCCGACATACCAAACTTGGCCTTGGGCCTGCGAAGAGTCTACCGATAATGCCATCGGGCGGGATAAGGGGACGGCGCAGTCTCTGGTTGTGGAAGCCGTGAACACTGTGGTGCGGAGTAGACGCTGAACAAACCACTAAGGTCCCCCGACGAGCAGGGATAGACATGCAGGTCGCCGCTACCCCGCACGCTATCGCCGTTGTCCGCCGCTTATCCCGCTATCCCGCCGCCGCCCTCGGCCGCGCTCGGATGGCAGAGGGAATGCCTGCAGGTCCGAGTGCACAAGTAGATGAGTGACATGGTATCTTGCAACGTTGAACACCAACACATCATCAACATCCTTAGCGTGGGTTTCCCAAGCAAATCACCATGTCTGCCGCCACCGTTTTTGACTCAGGCCTCTTCGGCAACATCTTCGGCACCGACGAGATCCGAAAATGCTTCTCGGAACGGTCCTTCGTCGCCGGCATGATCGAGGCCGAGTGCGCTCTCGCCGAGGCCGAGGAAGCTGAGGGCGTCATCCCCAGCGGAGTCGCGGCCGTGATCCGCGCCAACAGCAGCGTCGACAGGATCGACTGGAAGCTGCTGGCCGAGCGCGCCGAGATCGTCGGCTACCCTGTGCTCGGCCTCGTCGAGCAGATGTCCTCGTGGTGCCCCGCCGAGGAGGCGGGCTATATCCACTGGGGCGCCACCACCCACGACATCATGGACCTAGCGTCCGTCATACAGACCAGAGACGGCCTAGCCGTAGTCGAGCGTCTGCTGGGCAAGGTCATAGCCGCGCTACGGTCCATGTCGGTCAAGTACAGAGACGTTCCCATGGCCGGCCGCACGCACCTGCAGCACGCACTGCCCGTCACGTTTGGCTACAAGTGCGCGGTGTGGCTAGCCAGCTTGCAGCGGCACGCCGAGCGTCTAGAGCAGATCAAAGAGCGGTGCTTGCTCGCGCAGTTCGGGGGCGCGGCCGGCACTCTCGCCTCGCTTGGCCAGGGCGGTGTCAGGGTGCGGAAGCGGCTCGCCTCGATCCTCAAACTCCGGGACCCAGTCATCACGTGGCACGTTGCGCGTGATACTGTGGCCGAGATAGTCAACTATCTGGCGCTCGTCGGCGGGTCCCTCGGCAAGATCGCCCTCGATCTCATGATCATGTCCTCTAACGAGCTCAATGAGGTCGCCGAGCCCTACGTCCCTCACCGCGGAGCATCTTCGACCATGCCGCAAAAGAGAAACCCCATCTCTAGCGAGGTCATTCTCGCACAGTCCAAGGTCCTACGGGCGCAGGCCGGGCTCGTGCTCGACGCAATGGTCTCCGACTTTGAGCGCGCCTCCGGGCCGTGGCATCTCGAGTGGGCCGCCCTCCCGACCGCCTTCATCTCTGCCGTCGGCTCGCTTCACCAAGCCGAGTTCGCGCTCTCGGGTCTGCAGGTCAATGAGAAGGCCATGTCGGCAAACCTGCACTCCACAAGGGGTCTCATCGTCGCCGAGGCTGTCATGATGGAGCTTGCCAAGCACACCGGGCGGCAAAACGCCCACAATATTGTCTACGAGTCCTGCGTGGCCGCACATGAGGGCGATGTGGCCCTCAATGATATACTGGTCAAAGAGCCACTCGTGTCCAAGCACTTGTCACTTGAGCAGATCTCCCGGCTTTGCGACCCAACACAGTATCTCGGCACGTGCCAGCTGATGGTGGATGAAGTTGCGGCTTCATCAAGGACAAATGGGGTCAATGGCAGCAAAGCAAATGGTCATTAAAGGAGGCTATTTCGGTACCTTACTTACCTGCACTCCAGACTTCTAAGTCCACCATCATCTGCACACACTTGCAATTGATGCCCCTCCGACATTCCTCGCCGTCCCCGACAAGCCCTTTGTGATCTCACAGCCCTTTGTTGCTGCCTGTATCAAGTAGATCCAACAGATCTTTGTTCGAGCTGCTTTTATTAAGCAACTGCCAATAACGTCTCCTTCTTTTTACATGGTATTTCTTTCATCCCGCCCCCTTCCCCTATCTATCACTAGTTTTCTATAAAGCTCCGGGCCGCAAGCACATTGGCCTTACCAAAGTTTCTCAGATCGAGACTTTCTTCGACTTTACCTGTCCCTGTCAGATAGCACTGGACACAAACGCACATCACCGCTAAAACATCACGGCGACCATGGCTCAGTCTAGCTCCGACCGCAAGCGGCAGCGGTCCATCGATGCGACCGAGGTTGATGGCCCGGCCCGCAAGACCCGGAGGAACAAGGAGGATGCTAGCGTCGAGGGGCCGGCCACCATCGGCGCGCCTGACTCCTGGTACCAAAGCCCACGGTACGTTTCCCGCCACGACCTTGCCGCATCCTTCAGTCTCGACAACAGATCCACCGAGATCGCCGTCCCCCGAAACGTCCTGTTCTGGCTCTGGGCGTCATCGGTCGCCCAGTTCTATCACAAGGACCTGCCCTGGGACACGTGCCTGTCCATCGGCGCGTACATCCTGCGGCAGTTCATAACCTGGCAGGAGTATGGCGAGCAGGGCCTACTATGGCTCTTTGCCCACTGGGATGCGGACAGGGAGGGCAACCTCACCGTCTACAACGACCCGAGCCTGTCCTCCCCAAAGTATATGACCAGCGTCATGGGCTTCCGCATCGACCTCACCCCGGGGCGCGACGCCGTCTACGGACTCGGAGGGCCGTGGAGGCACACCGACGACAACCCCGTCCTAAGCGCCTGGGCCGACGGGCACGGGGCCGACGGCGCCATGCTTATCGTTAATAGCATGCTCGCCGCGCTGGACACCTGGGCGGGCCGCGAGGCCGAATTGGGCCGCTGCGCCTACGAATTGTACCGCGCCTTCCGACCGCGCCTGGGGTATGGCCGCGCAACCCCGGGTTGGTTGTCGTTTACGGGGCATCAGGTGGATGTGGCCAAAATTTTTGACGTTGTGCAGCGCAAGGATTAGCTGGTGGTTTGTAGATGGGCGTGGGATGGCGAGAGGAGGATGATAGGATGGCAAAAGCAAGCTTGCGTGCATCATGCTTGGACCAAGCTCTACCAGAAATACACCCCAGGGTACCGCATTGGTGTAAATTGGGTGACTAGCAGGCGACTTGTGCGCGAGTAGCCTGCTGAAATATACTTGGGCTAATAATGGAAGTCCTAGCGGGCTACCTACTTAGATCCGGGAGGCTACCTGGATCAGGATTTGCCGGCAAAACAAAGGCTGTACCGCCTCTAACTTCTGCTCATATCTGGCCCCAGAGCTCACATTATTGGGAATGCACAGGAACCGGATAGGCAAAAGAAACGATAGGTGAAATTAAATTGGCAGCGTCACGGATAGGAAATTTTATGGAATATGGGTGGATATCACGGCAAGTACCACTGGGTCACTCATACAAATCATGTACGTACGCGATCGCGACTTCTCTTTTGGCTGATATTATACGATGTTTCAGGCTAGTTTCGATGCGAGCATCCTACTGGGGCCCGGTAGGCAGTAACTTGGCCCCAAGTAGCCTACCTGGACTCCTCATTTTCCCTTTTTGGTACCTAACTCAAGTTCATCCAGCCACTCCATTAAATTCGAACACATCATGGCACGTAGGTAATTAGCGCGCCGTTTTCCAGCTGTCCACGTGGGCAGTTACTTATTCTAGCATATTCAGCTTCTCAATGATTCCCAACCCTCTTACCCGGCCTTCCGCCCATCATCCTGCAGCCTCGCCATCTCCAGCATCAGCCGGTACAGGTAAATCCCCTGGTGCGCCGGCGAGACCGCCCTCGGGTACCACTCCCTGCCCGCCTCGGCGACGCGGTGCGCGATGCGTTGGCCGGTAGCCGTCCTCGTCAGGAACCGCACGACCTCGGGCAGCTCCTTCATTCCGACGCTAATAGGGATGTAGTGCAGCCACGGCCGCAGGCGCTCGTCGTGCCACTCACGGAAGACGGTGACCTTGAGCGGGCAGCTGCGTGACGCCAGGAACCGGTAGAAGCGCATGCTGAAGCTGTTGCCGTCCAGGTCCAGCGCGAGCTGGTACCGCAGCGCGCGCGACCCCGGGTGGCGCGCGGTCCCTTCGGGCGGGACGCCGAAGAAGCGCCGCTGCTCGTCGCAGGCGGCGGGGACGACGTCGCAGTTGATCATGTTTGTGAACCGGACCTCGAACATGGACGTGTCGACCGCGGCGCCGGCCTGCGGGGTGATCTTTCCGGTCGCGGAGTCGTGGCTGAGGAGCGTCACGTGCTTGCCGTCGCCCTCAGCCTTGCCCGTGGCGAGCGTGACGAGCCGCTGCCGGAGGCCGCTGCGCCACGTGCCGGACGACCACTCGCCGCCCGTCGTGGAGCCGGCCCAGTAGGCGGCGTTGCGCTTGGAGCTCCACATGCGGTCGGACCACTTGCTGGGCTGGTTCGACCCGCGCGAGTAGAGGTGGCTGGGGAAGATGATGTCTGTAAAAGGGTAAGGGGCCGACTGGGACAGGATCGGGACCGACGAGGCCAGGCGCTTGAGGGTTGTGGGACACGCGACGAAGCCGTGCTGCGAATCGAACTCGGGGTGCCGGCACAGGTCCCGGTCGCTGGCCGGGTTGGTGACGAAGGGGATGCCGAAGTGGTCGCCGCTTGGCGGCGTGTCCGGACTGGACTGGTGTCCCTGAGCCTTGCAGCTCTCGTTCACGGCCGCCGCGATGGAGTGGCGGCCCAGGTCTGCCCACGGCGCCGTTGCGGTGCCGTTATGCCGTGCCGCCTCATCTGTCGGCAGCAGCGAGGGCTCGTCCAGAAAGTTGATCAGGAGCTCGAGGTCCGGCACCAGCTCCCGCGCGCTCCCAAGGAGGGCATTCATCGACGTGCCCCACATGCGGCACCCCGACGTGAACTTTCCCCCCTCAAGCTTGCATATGCTGATCTGGTCGGCAAGCTTATCATGCAGCACGGCATCGATTCGCCCCTTCAGCTCGGCAGCGGTGTGCTTCAGGAAGGGGTGGACGCTCTCGGCGATCATGTTGAAGTCGTCAATGACGGGCGACCCGTTGGCCAGAGCATACTCGACCCATCGGCGGAAGCCGGGCGGTGGCTCCACGCCATAGCGGCGCCTGTAAACCCCCTCGGCCTCGTCGGGGGTCTTGGACTGCCGGTTGAGGAAGGCTTGGTGCTCGATCTCGGCCTGCTGGTGGAGCAGCACGACGGGATGCTGGTCCCAAGCGCCCGGGGGATCTTCCGCGACGGCGGGGGGCCGCCAGACGGCGTCGCCTATGGCGTTGTCCGACAGGTGATTGACCGTGACCAGCCCTAGCACGACGGCGGCGACGAGGAGCTTTTTTGAGACGACGAGCCGGCGCAGGACGGCACGCGTCGCCGCGAGGAGACGTCGAGGGTCCTGCATCTTGCCAAGTCGTTTAGAAGCGATCGATGTTGCAGGATGCAGGGCGAGCCAAGCCGACAAGCCCTTTTCTTCAGCCAAGGGATGCCGAAGGCTCGAGCAGCATCGACAATGACCTCTCTATGGCAATTCCCGCGACACAAAAAAACGCCGAAGACGATGGAAAATTTGGACGAAATGATGGGCGGCGGTGGGCATTCGCCCCTTGCAGCCCGCCCGCGCTTGGCGGAAAACACGCTAGCCGGAATTCAGCTCTGTCGCACTGCAGCGGCCAACGGCCAATGGCCTCTCGGTTAATCCTTGTTTATTGGAGGACGTGCCGATCGAACCCTGAGTGCCCCTTTCCGACGCATTTTCTCCGGGTGGAGGCGGATTAGGCAGCAGAGAACGAGGCCCCCAACGACGGGTCGAGTGAAACGCGACAAGCTGACAGCTGCAATGCCGGACTGTTCATGATGCGAGGCGGCTCGGATTAATTGCCTGCGGCGTCGACCTGCCAAGGCCTTGGTTTCCTGTGATAATATTAAACGTCGAAAAATGCTGCTTCCTAGCCCTACGTTTCCATCATCCCCACTAAGCCATCCAAGCGGCAACTCCCAGAGCAGCAACCGCCCCGACCACGCCGGGCCTCGCAGCAGCCCCGGCGTTCTTGTTGGTGCTGGCCGCCCCCGCACCGCCCGTCGTCGCAGTCGCCGCCCCAGCCCCGTTCCCGTTGCCGCCGTGATGGGGCTCGACCCGCCGAAGCCCTGCGCGTTGCACTGCGAGACACCGCTGAAAAAGGTCTCGTAAAGCTTGTCCGATGTGCAGGCACTCGTGTAGCAGCTGCGGTCGCGAAGCAAATAAGCTTTGTTCGCCAGTATTTCTGCTTGTGTCGGACCTCGCGTCGATACTGTGCATTCCTGGGCAAGCAAGAGAAGAGAAAAAAAAAACTTTACCGACCTCCAGAGCGCCGTCACCTGTCGGCACGCGCAAGCGGTTGCGGACGGTCCATCGCCAGGCTTTCCACAGGTTCGAGACGTATGGGGCGTGACGCAATTCAGGTACGGTCTAGGGTTGTGGTCGCGAGGGCGCACAGCCATGGTCAGCAGCGCTCGCGACGAGTGGGAGTGAAGAAGTGTTCATCTTACGACTGGACGTAGCAGTCGCCGAGATCAACCGTCGTTGCCCTGGGTTCCAAGACCGGGGCCGGGGTCGGAAAAATGAAATCGTCGCCGGCCAGAACCAACGGCGCTGTCGCCAGAGAAAGGGCCAGGAGCGGCATGACCGCGGTGGAGATGTCGCCAAACATTGTGACGGAACTTGGGGGTCGGTCGAATCGTTGGTCGTCGTCTTTTGGCAGCCGCGCGAGGGTGACGTATTGTGCGTTGCTCTCGAAGACTCGGAAAAGGAGCGCAACAGAACCACGGAGCAGCCGCCCCCCCATTTATATAGGCCCCGAGCTAACCTTGTTGTCTCGTTGTCCTTGCAACGTCATTCGGGCCAGACAGATTCGACAGTAGACTGTTGGACGCCTGGTCAGCCCTGTGCTCTCCCAAGACTTGGGTGGCTTTCACATCGCGGTTTCGTCTCGATGCCATCGCGGACGAACACCCCATCTCCAGCCGCAGTTGCTGAACAGGGGCTTCGGATATCGGACAGAAGCGGGTGTGGCTGGACGCCGCAGCACGTCAAGCATGGCGACTTGCTGGTCGGCGTCGGCGCTAGTGCCCGAAGCGCAAGCGGCTGAAGCCGCCGTCTAGATCTGGAGCTCCCATTTGAGGACGATCGCCAGGTCTAGACCTGCGAAATAAATGCCAAGATCTCTCTCCCAAAGACGTCGGGTAAGAAAGGTTGGGAAGGGTTCGAGCAATCTTTTCGAGCAGACTGGGTGGCGGAACGACTCTTGTTCGAGTGAATGTGGCTGAAGAGGGGTGGCTGTGGCTGGCATCGGTTCAGGGAGCAGGATGCCCGAGGCGTACCAGTTTATGCGTGCTCTCCGAGGAGGTGGCTGCCAGGTGATGGACAGCAAGCCTCGCAAGTTACTCCCGGCCATTGATGGCACGAGAGGTTGTGGAGAGATCCATTGGCATATGCAGGACATCGTGCCTCCATGTCACGAGGACGCACACACCTCAGTCTTGGATTGCTACCCCCTTCAAGCAATAAAAAGTGCTAGCCTCCGCTCAGGCAATCCTCCGGTATCCATGCAATCGGACCCTGATGACCCGCGGGGTCGCGCCTGCCGGCTTGGTCGGAGAGGGAACAAGGCAGATGGGGTTGTGGCTGCGCAGCCACAGACGCATGGCTGGTGTAAGTATCAAATGCCCAAAATGGGAAACAATCGCAAATGCCGAACAACAAAAGCCAAACCTCAACGTCAGCATCACCAATGCCGCGCGGACTCTGGCAGCCAGGATTCGGAGCGAGGCCATGAGTGAACCTCAAGCAGGCCGATAAAAGGCAGCACCAAATCTACAACAATGGAGCCACGAACTCGTCTTCGCAGCTTCAGGCATTCTGCAGCTTGGCACGTCAACGCTTCATCAGCAAACACATTTCCTTTCCTCTCCCCAAAATGAGGTCTTGTCCCCTCGTCCTTCCCGCCATGGCGTACTCCGCGCTCGCAACCACATGGCCCCTCCCGCCTGCGCCGATGCCCACAGTCGACATTCTGCCCCCGTCCCTGCACAACGTCTCCTCGACAGCCGGGTTCACGTCACGCGCCGAAGGTCTCGACGGCCCCAGGGTCCGCGACGCCAACGCCACTGCCTATGACTGGTGGTACTTTGACGCTGTGGCGAGGACGCCGCCAGCTCCATCGCCGTCGTCTTCTGCAACCGGGGCCCCACCAGCTTCCTAGGCCCCGACGGCCCGGGCTCCATCGTCAACGTCCAGATCTCGGACACCTTCCCCAACGGCACGCTCTTTGACACTTGGTACCCCGCCGACGCCAGCGCCGTCGTCACCTCTGCCGGACAAGCACCCAGTGGTGCCTACCTATCCCCTGCCAACACGACCTGGGCGGCTCGATCGGATGCGTCCGAGTACGTGATCAGCCTTGATAATGAAGTGTACAAGGGGACCGTTTGTTTCCGCTCGGTATGTACAGTTCCCTTCGCTCTCTAAAGCTGCTTGGACTTTATGGTCCGCAGTGCTAACATCTCTCCCGCCACACCATCCAGATTGCTCCTCCTCACTACCCATGCTCTCCAGTCCGCGCCAACGAGACGATGGAGGCCATGGGCGGGGTAGGTTGGGCCAACGCCGTGCCGGCAGCCCAAGCCTCCATCGACGTCACTATCAACGGCACTCGGCTACAGTTCGAGGGTCTGGGGTACCACGACAAGGTGAGCTACAAGTCCATAACTAGAGCACAAGCAATGCCCAGGTTACTGACAGTCTCCTTCAGAACTGGGGCGTTACCCCCCTGAGAAAAAGAGTCAGCAGCTGGTACTGGGGCCACGCAACCATGGGCCCCCCACGTTGTCGTGTGGCTCGACGGGCTCGACTTTTCCGGAACCGAGTACAAGAGCGGCTACGTCGCCCTCGACGGCAACATCATATACGCGGGCTGCGGCGACATGGGGGTCCGCCCCGTCGGCGCCCCCCACCCGCCCGTCGGGGCGAGCTCGAGACCCGGGAGCCGCGCGGCTTCGCCGTGGCCGTGGACCCGTGGACCTCGGCCCCGAGCACGGCGGGATTCCGCAGCGCCACGAGCCGCACGTTGCGGGGCGGGCCCTTTTACGCGTGCTGGGCCGGGGCCACGACTGGGTCTCCAGAACCGCACCGGGGGGCGGTGTGCGGCGGGGAACCTAACGGGCATCGCGGGGTTCGAGATGTTCAACTTTGCGCCGACCTCTTAGGTTGTGTCGGCTTTTTGGCAGTGGGAGATGAGAAAGGGGCCAGCAGCGGGACAGATGCCAGTGTAGTGAGACTTGAAGTTGTTAAGCCTCCAGAAAGGGGGAGGATACTTGTGCCACCCATTTTCTCTTCTGTGATAAAGCCCGAGGCTTGTATGAGGTACTCACCTCACACAGGCCTACCTCTACCTCCTTATAATACCTAGCCGAAGGAAAAAGGTTTAGCCCAACCAGGATAGAATCTGCCTGAATTTTCCTTTCTCAAAGAAGTCTACATAGCCTCTGTGCTTGTTCAAGTACATGGAGCTCTTCGCCATAGTGGCTACCTGACCGGTGCCCTGAAAAGTGGTCTGGATATCAAAAGGACGTCCCCATGCGCGCTTTTCTTCTGGGCAAAATTGTTTCGTTTAAAGGCCACTCTCTTGATTTGGAGGAAAGTCAGGAACTTGTACTGGGAGCTAACTCGCCCAGACCTGTTGTCTAAAATGCACGGACATTATCAACTCATAGAAGGCAGTAGCCAAGGACACATGAGGGGCACTACCCTCCCAAACTTTTTTTTTCTTTTTCTTTCGAACCACCGTCCGGTTTCGTTTATGTTGCAAGATATCCCTTCGACTGCTCCTTGCCAGTCTGTCTCAACTGGCCATTGACCCGCCATGGCGACCCAAAACGTCGAGCTCTTGAACGACGTGTTCGGCCATGGCTTGGCCGTCCGCTCGCAAGACAACCGGACCGCCGCCGCCGCCAGCCAGTTCCTCCGCTTCCCCTCCCTCCCCGCCGAGATGAGGCTTATGATCTGGGAGGCCGCCGTCGACCAGCTCCCGCACCGCCTCGTGCACTTCACCCTCGCCCCGGACCCTGCGCCCAACCCCCGCGCCCGCGCCACTATTCCGTCCGTGATGGTGCAGCCGGCCTCCGTGGAGGACCCCGACGAGGGCCCCGTCACCGGCACAGACGAGGACGGAGACGCCATCGGGCGCCGCCGCGAGCTCGCCTCGTCCGCCCTTGCGCCCGCGCTCCTGCGCGTGAGCCGTGAGTGCCGCGGCGTCTACCTCTCCGTGTATCGCGTGGCGCTGCCCTGCGAGGCCGGGGGCAGGCTCACCGTGCACCTGAGCCCCGAGCACGACGTCTTGGACGTCTATCCAACTGTCCCGAAGTGGCGCAGCTGCGAGTTTGAGGGGGAGTGGGACGACATCGTGCTGGGCATGTTTGTCGATTTTCTGATCCGTCTCCGCGCCCTGGACCCCAAGCGTGTCGGCATCACTCGCCTTGCGCTGGGCGGCAAGGTCAACGGGATACACGACTATACCGAACGCCTCAACCCACCAGCGTTCCTCACCCTGATTTGCCCCTCCCGCATCGAGCAGATCCGGCCAGATACCCCCATGGCGGCAGATATCGTCACCCAGGTCATCCGCAACTTGAAATCGTACTTCGATATGACGGACAGCCCAGTCCTCGGCCCGCCGGATCTTGTCAACACGGAGCCGCCGAGGGGCGCTGGGTGGCTCGACGCTCGAGACCACCTTGAGCTCTCTCTCCCTGTCAGAGGGGAGATTTTTCACCGAGAAGACCTGGAGGAAGAAAGATGCAATGCCTGCATATAATTACCGCGGCCACCTCCAGTCCACACCTGCCGTCACAACCTTTACTTGGCTTCCCGAGGATCCCTGCCCCAATATTCCCCTGGGCCTTCCGGAATTCTCCTCCCTTCGTTATCCAACCGACGCCCCATGGGAATGGCTCGGGGTGGAAGAGCGGCTCGGGATCGAACGTGACTCATCCGATCCGTTCCAGTTCCTGGTAGCCGTCGGGGAGAGCGTGGGGTCCGTTTTCGACCGCGGAACCGCTTTGGAGTATGTGGGACAAGAGGTTGAAGAGGATGGCGAGTTTGAGGAGCCATCGGGGCAGGCCGGCTCGATAGGGGATGAGATCCTCCCCGTTGTGGGGCTTTGGCTTTTCTCTTTGGATTTGTCCGACGAGGTGGACACAGAAGAGCATGGGGATATCAGAGAGGCGAGGCATGCGTGGGTGCGCACCAAGCTGTCACAGACAATGCCAGAGCTTCTTGTCATGGACTTGTCATGACCTCCCTGGCCAGGCCCGGCCAACATTCCAGCCCATATTCACTCTCTCCTTTCTCTTGTCTATATTCCGCTGTTTGTTAGAAACCAACTGGCAACATCAGTTCAGGCCGCTGGTAACTACCTGGTAGAGCTTGTTAGATTAAACACAAAACACTGAAAGCTTGTATTCTATCTGACTAATCAATCCTGTAAAATTAGGCTACGGAAAGAGTAACTAACAAAAAGCACAAAATTTCGGCCAGAAAAAAAAAAAACATTGACCAAAACGAGGAGGCCTGTCCCCAACCACGCTGCTGGCTGCCCGACTCCCCTTTACTTCCTGACGCGGCCGTGTCCTCCACCCCCGTGTCCACCTCCGTGTCCGCCACCGCCACCTCCATGTCCGCCGCCGCCACCTCCGTGCCCGCCACCGCCACCTCCGTGCCCGCCGCCGCCACCTCCGTGTCCGCCACCGCCATGTCCGCCGCCGCCATGTCCGCCGCGGCCGTTGAGCCCGTTGCCTCCGAAGCCACCGTGGCCACCAAACCCGCCGCCGCCGCCGCCTCCGTGACCGCCCCCACCAAATCCGCCACCACCGCCGTGTCCGCCCCCGCCAAAGGTCTCGGCCTGGGCGGCCTCAGCCACGGCGCGCCCGTCCAGCTGTACCATGGCAGGGTTGATCTTGCGCATGACGCTGTTGTCACGGAGTCATTAGCAGATCTGCTAGCATAGGGCAATGGTGACGGCCTGGGGAGAGGGAAGACGAGGCTGGGAGCTGTCATACCTGGACTCGTCTTCGGCCGCAGGTGTGGTGCCAGGGGCCGTGGGCAGGGCCAGGACGGCACAAGCCGGGGCGAGAAGGAGAAGCGCAAGTTGCTTGACACCCATCATTATGATGGTGGATATCAGAGACTGGAGAAGAATGTGAGGGTTGATATGGAGGTTGGCTTGTCTCGGGCTGTGATTTGGAGCGCTGTTTGTGGTCTTGGGCGGTCGAGGTGAGGGGGCTGGATTGGATATCTTTCACTGCTCTAATGGCAGCAGATGGGCGGGCTTTTATACACGAAGAGGCAGGCGGATCCAGACGTGGAATTGCTCGCAAAGGACATGAATCTATCGTCTCCCTGCTTGCGTCATGAGGCAGGAAGAAGCGATCGGCGATGGCCGGAGCATGATTCTTTTTTAATATAGGCCGTTCGATGTTTTCTGTACACCAATGTTGAATAATTGCTTACATGCTCTGGAAGCCGTGGTTTTTTCCATCTGCTCAAAACCGTAGAGCGGCCTAGCCTCGAGGGGGAGATGCGCCCAAGTGCAGCCATTCCCAGCCAACGTCGTTTGCCGAAAACCAAGCCGTGGAGAGAATGGCGATGATATTGGATGGAAGATGCCGACGTTTTCTCAAAAGGGATGGAAGAAAGGATGGTAAATGAATGCCAAACGGATCAATCTATTTCCGGGCACTCAGACACCTAAACAAAAAACACAAAATCTCCGACGGCTGCTGTTCACAGCCCGGATCCGAGGCACCGGCGCGAGCGGGGTTCCCGAGGATATATGAACCAGTAAAGTCTATCCGGGGGCCCGGGACAGCAGGAAGACAAATTTGGGGAACTCCCGAAGGTTGTGCTTGTCGTTTGCGTCTAGCCAGCCGCCCGGGAAGGGTGGAAACGAAAAAAAGGTTGCATGCAGTTAATTAGGACACCCCCTTCACCGGTCCTGGGTTGCCGAAGGGGCGAGGCGTCCGGCAAGCTCCGTCCGGACCAACGTCCGTCCCAACGTCTGCTGCTTACACACACGCGCGTGACTCGATGGTCTGAAGTGTTGTCGTCGATGGCCTCGCCCGTAGGAGGATTAAACGTCGATAATACCGGACGAGATGGGCGACCATGGGGACATGAGATCTCGGTGCTGGCTGCTAGGGGCGTAGCAAGGCGCCTTGCGTGCCGTACGGCATAGATAGGCCGACTGAATGGAAGTATTCTCAGCTTTTGCGAGATTCGAAATAATCAGGGGGCTCACGGAATGGGCTGGAAGTGACTGTGACTCGCTGCGAGAGTTGATGGTCTCGGCCATGGTGCATGGAAAGGGCAAAGTCAAAAGGATCAAGGCACAGGAGAAGCAGAGTCGGACATCATAAAAACATTAATTGGGTAAAGAATTAGTTAAAATGATCCTTGCTGATCAAGGTCCTCCAAATCATGCCATGCCACCCGGCTCAGAAGGCCTTGCGGACGTTGCTCTCGAAGCTGCCGTCCTTGAAGGGCACGTTGGCGCTGCCAAAGTCGTGCGTCTGCAGGGCGTTGCGGGCCTCGGGGGTCATGGCGTCCCAGTCTAGGATGGCGTGGGCGACGGCGCGGACATCGCCGCTGAACTGCAGCTCGTGGTTGGTGGGGAACCTGGTGAAGTACTCGACCACGGGCGGGGTGGGCAGGCCGTCGGCGCGCTTGTAGTCGCCGTGGCCCGAGGCAGCGCCGCGGACGAGGTTCTGGCGGGCGTCGTCGGGGAAGACGACGATGTTCTCCCAGTCGTGGCGGTGGGCGCCGATGGTGTCGTCGCGCGGCTGGTCCTTGGCCATGTACCACGAGTACATGATGGCGAGGCGTCCGTCGACGACGCCGGCGCGGGCGTAGGTCTGGGCGCGGCCCGGGTCGCCACAGTTGCGGGCCGGCTTGCCGCCCGGCTTGACGCCGCCGCTGACGTTGCCCTGGTCGTCGACGGCGGTGTAGGGCTCGCAGCCGTGGGCGATGCGCAGGCGCGGGTTGAACCGGGCGATGGCGTCGGCGTTGGGGCCCGGCGCGATGGTCTGCGGCTTGGGGAAGAGGGAGTCGTGGTTGACGGTCGGGGCGCGGGGCTCCAGGGTGGCGCCGGCGAGCGGCGCGGCGGCGGCCGAGGCCACCAGCGAGAGAATGGCGAGGGCTGCGAAGTTCCTCATGGTTGCTGGCGTTGGGCAAAGAGTGACGATGGGTGGGGAGCCTGCCCGGTAGGTTGGATTGACTGGTTGCCGTGGGTGGGTGAGCTGGAGGAAAACGGGATGATCGACGGTGAGCGGCGGCTCGCCTCTTATGTTGCCTTCGACCCCGGGCGGGAGGCCGTGTGGTGCGGACGAGAGCGCCCATCGCAGACGGAGCAGTGAAGATGAGGAGGCATCTTGCATCTGGGCACGTGCGACATTGGATGGACATCCCGGTTGACGCTCTGCTTCTTGGCGATGGCCCTCGTGGGCTGGCAGGCCCGCAGACAGCCTGCCTGACTCGAGCTGACCCTGCCTGGGCCGTGCTGCAGTGCGGGGATCGTTACAGCTGGTGGTTCCTGGAACCGACAAGGCAGGTGCGACTGTGCGCAAGATGATTGATGGACCTGCATCTTGGACGCCGTTCCGCGAACAAAGAACGAGCGAAAAAAATAGCAACACGCCTCGCCAGGAATGCCCCCAGATCCCACGCGGCTCGTTACCAGTTGATCGTGTGCATGGCCCGGTTCTGCATTGCTGACGCCCTGTCTTGAAACCGTGATGTGCCCCTTGCGGGGACGATTAAGCGATCTCAAGAAAAAGCTTGGATTCGGCGCGGTCGGATGACAGGTCCTGGCGAGCAGCCACAGATGAGTGGACGGTTTTCCCGTTTGGGCAGGTGTGCAGGCCACACCGCCCGCCAGCTGCCATGGTCAAAAATAGGACCGAAACAAGTGGTGCTGTCTGAATTGAGCTTCTTTGCTGGCGGCAATTTATCTCCGACGGTGGACTTCAGTGGATTTGGGCTCTCCATCGTCTCCATGGCGGCATTAACCGCTTCGTGCTTGACGAAATTCGCACGATAAAAAAAGAGCAAGCAAATTGATATCAAGCCAAAGCCGTCATTTTTCACAATTGGTAAGCTGGAATCCTCTCGACTGTTGACGCCAATTGACCGCCGCCGCCGTTGCCTGAGGTCCCAGGCTGTGCTGTTTCATGGAAGAGGGATCCATCCCTTGCACGCCCCGTGTTCGAGGTTTCGACAGCGTCCTTCTAAACGGCCTGAGACAGGAGTTGACAAACGCAAACGGCGCTGTCTGTCCAAGGGACAAACGTCGCCAGGAGCTTGGATACAATCAACGAACACCCTTGAGAAATTCAGACTCAGCGACTCGGCCTCTCCAGATCTCCTCGACTAATGTCGCAAGCGCCAAGACAGATTCATGGCATTCGCCAAGACAGACGATGAGATCTGTCTTTTCATTTTAATTCTCGGGCCGCTGGCCCGGAGTTTGGTCCTCCGACGCCGGCAAAAGATAGACGACGATGCGCCAAGTCGGCCTTTCCGGATTGACCAGGGCTCGTCCCGGTGAACTGGAATTCTGGGTGGCCCAACCGGAGAGGCTCCAGGACCAACGTCCCCAGAGTCGTCCCGCGCCATCCAAGGTCCAGGGCACGAGTTTAAATCTGGTCCGAGTGGATTCTCGGAGCCCGTCGCCGTCGCTACTACCGCCGGAGCGCGGCACGCGGGGCCGGCATCTGCCTTTTCCCTGCCGTCGGTGCTACTAACATAAGGTCACAGTGCTGCGTGCTCCGAGGCTAGACCGCCGCGACGTGCACGATGGACTAGGAAATGCGACCCCAGCGGCTCGAAATGGATCGCCAGGTGCGGGTGCCACAATCCGCGTCGGATTGGAATGATGCGACGTTCCAGTCTCGGGCGTGGAAGTCGAAATATGTATAAATGACAACAGGACAGGCGACGACGGCAACGACGTAGTTCGGCCCTGGGAACTCCTGTCGTGACTGTCGATTCCGCCCCCTTCTCCGCTTGCATCATCGTGCCAGCCTGCGTCCGCCATGTTGCCGATCCGCTTTCTGCTCGCCTCCGCGACCATGGGCCCGCTGCACGCGCTCGCGGCCCCGAGCCCACTCAGGCCGCTCCAGGTCGCCTCGTACGGCGGGAACCCGCTCGCCGACGTGCAGATGTTCCCCAGCACCCCGTATGCCGAGAAGATCCGGACCCTCGCCATCCCCAAGCTGAGCCCCGAGCTGGCCGCGAAGGCCGCCAAGGTCGCCGAGGTCCCGTCCTTCCAATGGCCGTAGGGAAACCGTACATTTTACATTTTCTCCCCTTTCGGCTTTACTATGCGAATGGCACACAAAAAAAAACCCGGCAGTGACGCGAGGGACAAGATCCCGCTGCTCAACTCGACGCTGGCCGGCATCCGCAGGGCGAACCAGGAGGGCGCCAGCCCGCCGTTCGCCGCCACCTATGTCGTGTACAACTTACCGGACCGCGACTGCTCCGCCAAGGCGTCGGCCGGCGAGCTCGTCCTGGCCGAGGGAGGGCTCGAGAAGTACAAGAAGGAGTTCATCGACCCCATCGCCGCGCTCATCGAGGAGTACCCGGATGTGCGACAGGTCATTGTTTACGGTTCGTCCTAGCATGATGCTGTTCCTTCAGCCACCAGTCATCATCACCAAATAGCTGACAAGTCCTCAAACAGAACCCGACGGGCTGGCAAACCTCGTGACAAACATGGAAGTAGAGCGCTGCGCCAACGCAGCCCCCGCCTACCTTGAGTCGACCGAATACGCCCTGCGCGCCTTCGACAAGCCCAACGCGGCCGTCTACCTCGACGCGGGCCACGCAGGCTGGCTCGGGTGGACGTCCAACCTGGCGCCCACGGCCGAGGTCTACGGCGGCGTCTACAAGGGGGCGGGGAAGCCCAGGGCCGTGCGCGGGCTCGCCACAAACGTGTCCAACTACAACGCCTGGAACGCGTCGGTCCGGTTCGAGTACGCCAAGCCCAACGACAACTGGGACGAGAGCAAGTTCCACAGGGCCCTGGTGCCGTATCTAGAGGAGGAAGGCTTCCCGGCCCATTTCATGGTCGACCATGGCCGCAGCGGCAGGCAGCCGACGGGGCGGGACTCGTGGGCCGAGTGGTGCAACATCAAGGGCGCCGGCTTTGGAGCGCGGCCCTCGGCGGAGACGGGCGTGGAGACGCTGGATGCCTTCGTCTGGATCAAGCCTGGCGGTGAGGCCGACGGGACCAGCGATACCACGGCGGAGCGGTACGACGAGCGGTGCGGATCTGACTCGTCGGTTATTCCCGCGCCAGAGGCCGGGGCGTGGTTCCAAGAGTACTTTGTCATGCTGCTGGAGAACGCCAACCCGTTCTTCTGATCAGGCGGGGCATCGACGGGTGGGCGTGTGGGCGCGTGGGCACAAGGGTTACAGCGGAGATCTCCAGGGACGTGCGATGATATAGCCCGGGTAGGGAGGTATATCTAATCTAGGGACCACCCAGGAGCAGGGCGTAGAAATTACCTTTAAACTTGGCGCTAATTAAATGATGCGGCTCTTTATCACGCTCTCCGTTTTATCGAGCCGTTGCTGCCATCTTTCAGTCTGGTCTGACTGCCGAAAATGCCGCCCCTTATAGGTCACTCCAGTCCTCGCGGATAAGCTGCGCCCCCTTCTCGGCAAGCATGTAGACCGGCCCCAGGATATTGACGTCGGGCAACACCGGAATGATACTGCAGTCGACGACCCGCAGCTTCTCAATCCCGTACACTCTCAGGCGCGGGTCCACGACGCCGCCGTCCTCGAGCGGCAGCATCTGGTTTGTGCCCGAGGCGTGCCAGTTCGGGATCGTGTTGGACTTGATGTACTCCCAGATGGCCGCGTCGTCGTCGTCCGACACGGCGCTTCCCGGGCTCAGCTCACCATGGTTGGAGCCCAGCGTGTATCGGGACAGCGCCGGGTGGGCAAGGATTTTGCGCAGGTACTTGAACGACTCGATCGCGATTGTGCGGTCGACAGGGTGATCATAGTACTAGCGGTAATGGGGTTTCAGCACATCCGTACCCTTTTTTTATTGGTCACAGGTAGTGGCACTCACGTTGGGGTTGATACTCGGAAACTCGGCCATCGAGGCACTCCTTAGCGTGACGTTGCCCCTCGACAACGCTACCATGCTCGACGCTGTGACCGAGATATACGACTCGTTCCCGCGTGGCGTGTAGTATGGCGTCGGCCCGCCCGGGTACCAGATAGGTTCGAAGAGGTACTCGATGTGCGACTGGTTGGCCAGGTTGCGAGTGATGATCTCTTCGGCCCCGATTGCGCGCAGCTCCGTCTCTGACAGCTTCTGGAAACCGTTGGTGATACCCGACGGCGCCGTGTAGCGTCCGGACTTGTTGGCATAGAACTCGTCCTGCGCCTCGCGTAGCCGCGTCCACGTCGCCATCATCTCGGTGGTGGAGAACTCGGGGGTGGAGAGCGCCATGATGCTGAAGACGGAGTGGTCGTTGAGGCTGTGGGACACGGCTTGTCAGAAAGAGAAAATCCGGGGAAATGGGATAAATGGTGGATGGGTAGTGCGTACTGCTGGCCGATGTTCTCGTTGATGACAACCGGCTTGATCGCAAACTTGTCCAGCTGGCTCTTGGGACCGATCCCTGAGACCATCAAGATCTGGGGCGAGTTGAAGGCGCCCATGCTGACAATGACTTCTTTGGCCGCCTTAACCTCGTGCACAATCCCCGACGGGTGGTCCATGAATGCAACCCCCGTCGCCTTGGGCTTGCCGCCCCCGTCTGGAGTCCCCTCAGTCAGAATTTGCCAGACCGGTGCATGGAACAACACGTCGAGGTTCTCCCGCCCGGCGGCCTGCTTGTAGTACGAGTCGTAGGCCGAGCTGCGCATCAGGTCCCCGTCCAGCGTGCCCGTACCCTGCTTGACACCCGTGCTGTTGCCCGTGTTGTAGTCCTGCACGATAGGAATCTGCAGCGCTTCCGACACGGCCTGCATGAATCCCACGGTCGACGGGGGCACGTATCCCTGGAACGCGAGCTGCAGCGGCCCGTTGCTGTACGCACTGGGGTCCCACGTCTTGTGAGTGACGTCGAACCCGCGCACCTCGTGGTCGTGTGGCGGGTTGAAGTGCGTCCCCTTAACGGCCAGAGGGTACAGGTCGTCCCAGCCCCAGCCGGGGTTGCCGAGGCGGACCCAGTCATCGAAGACGGAGGCGCTGCCGCGGCCGTAGAAGAGCCCGTTGGTGACGCTGCTGCCGCCCAGGCAGCGGCCGCGGTGGTAGCGAAGGACGCGGCCGTCCAGATGCTCCTGCGGCGTCGTGTAGAAGGACCAATCGATGGCCGTGCCGCCGAGAAGCTGGTTGCCGCCGGGTGCCTTGTAGGCCGACACCACGCCCGGCTCGGGCCCGGCCTCGAGGACCAGGACGCGGTTCTTGCCAGACTCGCTGAGGCGGTTGGCCAGGACTAGGCCGGCGGTGCCACCTGCGGAAATTGATCTGGGTCAAGACCCGATTTGGTTGCTGGCACCAGAACACATTGAGCTCAGGACTTACCTCCAGCGATGATGAAGTCGTATTGGTCCTGGATGGTCTGCCGGTCGAGTCCCTTAATAGGGGCAGCAGACACGGCCGCGACAAGGGTGAGGACTGTAGTGATGTAGATCATGATGTGGTTCCTGATCGACAATGCCTCGATGCGACCTCAGCCGGTGTGGACGAGAGCAAGTCAGGGGCAACGCAGAAGGGAAGAAGCGAATGGCGCGGAGCAACACCGCGAGGGCACGGAGCGATACATCTCGCAGTTTGACTCGGGCGCATGATGACAGGGTCGTGTGGACAAGATATATCGATATTCCGGACCGGCGACACCCCCATCGCCCGATCGCGATGACATTCCACCTCCTGATCCTGCCCTTCTGGAGCCTTTCCACGGGAAGCTCCCTTTTCGTGCCCGCCTTTGCGCGTATTTCGTGTGCGCCATCTGCGTCATTGTCAGCCACCATTCTGCGTGCCAAGTCTGCTCTACCGGGTAGTCCGTGAAAGGAACGAAAGGCCCGACAGGGTTGAGCTATCGGGACCCGGGGATAGGATTCTCCCCGCACCGGATCGACGGGCGCCAAGGAAGCTACTGCGAGCTCACCGGTGTGCTATTCGCTGCTGCCACGTCGGCCTGCCTACCGCCTTCTCAATCCTTCCAATATCCAGGGCGGGTTGCTGTGAGTCGCGTGACGACAGCTGGCAGCACCCAATGGTGGTGCCAATGCTGCTCAAGCCCTCCCTTCCAGCCCGGGTCAGCATTGGCCGCTGTTAAGCCGGCGCCCGACAGACGCAGTAGGCCCGAAAACCTGCACCGTTATTCAACCCCCGCTTGTCGGCTCCTGCTCCGTCAGCCAGAATCCTGCCGTACTACCCGGAGGGATGTCGATGCACCAAACGGGTGATGATTGGCACTGGGCGTGAGGAATGGCTCCGAGCTTTGCCATCGGCATCCAAGACATGTGTGATGCGGCAGAGGAAGTTCCCATTAACTAGGCGAGAAGGGAACGCGTCGCACTGCCGAATCCGGCATCGCCGCCATGTCCAACCGGCTGGCGATATCTGGCTGGGCTGTCGGGATCTGCCAAGGGGCCCCCCGCGAGAGAACCTGCTTTTGTGATGGTCGAGTTCCAATCCTGTCTCGGCGTCGGAGGAATGCGTTCTGTTTTGGGACGTCGCTGCCGGTCAAACCAGTCGCAGTGTCTTATACTCCCCGCCCCGGAACAGCCCCCATGCGTCCCGCTCAAAACCCCGCTTCATCTCCTCGATATCCTTAGAGTCGTCCCTACTCACCTGAGGCGGCAGGTTCCGGCGCGACATCAGCGAGATGCTCTGCCAGCTGAGGGTTCCTAGCGCCACCCTCTCCCATGCGCCTCGGATCGCCTTGGACCGTCTGAAGACCAAGAAGTGGCCCTTGATGCTCCATCTGCCCTGAGCAAACTCCCATACGTGGGTAGCCATTTTCATGCAGCAGAATTCCGTGTTTTTCCAGTCAATACCCTCGGCGCAGTTCCAGCACCAATTCGACTCCCAGCACGCACATAATTGGCTGTCTGGGTCGCTGACGCTGGCCATCTGCTCGATGTCGCACTTGACCTCCACCTTGCAACCATTGCGCGCGCGCACGACGGACTCTAGCTGGTCTGGGCGTCGCACCTCGGCAGCCCGGCCGGTCCATTTGTTGATGCGTATTGCTCCGCCGTCCGACGAACCCCCTTTCCCAGATGGCGGCAGTGATGATGATGGCCATGAGTTCAGGACAGCAGGGACCACAATGCCACGAAGCTGGAGTTCGCCGTATGCGATAATTCCTGTCAGGTCGCCGCCTGTCTGCCTCGGCCTGCAAAACGCATCCACCACCTCGACGTGGGAGGTCTCCCGCCATTGGCCCACGAGGTAGGTCGTCAGGTGCTGCACCGAGGCCCAGGACCATGACGGTGCTAGGTAAGGGCTCGCCCTGTCGTTGATGGCGGTTTGGGCCGCATTATCCGCCTCTATAGATCTCCAGTCTGTTTCCCAGAGCAGATGTCGAGGTATATGAGTGCGGTAAATCCCGGCCAAATAGACCGAGGCAAGCGTTTCTTGTTGAAATGGAGGCATCTGAAGAACGATTCACGACATACATATTAGAGCGGAGGATCTCTGTGTAGAGGGCAAGAACAGAGCCACAGAGAAAGACTGACCAACCTTGATCAGTTCCTGCACCATGATCTTGGCCACGCCAGACAAGGCAATGAGCCTGTCTGAGGGATTGGTGAAGCTGCGCTTGCCGTAGCTTCTCAGCGTATTTATCCACACTTGCCCCGGATCGTCGATAATCTGACCGGTTCGGCTAGTCTCGGTGTTTGTCTTAACGAGGAGCTCGTGCGCCGGCTCCGGCATCCGGTATCGATCTGGATGTTCGACATGCCCACATTCACACCAATGAGCCGAGCCGCACTCCCAGATGAGTTCACAGGTGGTGAAGTGGACGATTCGGCGGGGCATGATGGCCTCCTGGAAAGTCCAGCCTCGTTCGAGAAGCGGTGTTTTGAAGGATGCGTCGTCTTCGGGGAACGGAACCAAGGTGCCCTCGTCCGGAGCGAGTCTCTGTCTTAGGACCATTGGGAATGACGCTTTCGGTGCGTTGCTCTGGGGAGTGTTCGCGTGGAACTTCATCTGCCATGTAGCTTTCCCAAACAGCTGCTCGCCAAGGAAGCCATCCTTGCAAGACCTGGCAGCGTGGACGGCGATGGTGAGGTACGAGTTGGAGTAAATGTCAAGCATCTTGACAGACTCGGTCTCCCAGTCGTTCCGGTCGTTTTGTATGATGCAGAGCGCGTCGATCCAGATGTATCGTGCGTCGATACTGCGACACACGGCGATGGCGTCTCGAAGCGTCTTTGGTAGAGTGCTGACCGAGATTCCGCGACGATGCTGGTTGATGTTGTCCGTCAGAGTCCTGATAATCCCGGTGATGCCGGGACCCCAACAGTAGCTCAGAGCAACGTAGCGCACCGGGCGTGCGACTCGATCCGAGGGCGCGCCTGGCTCGACAAGGTGGACATCTGGGTCATTGGCCCTTCTGATATCGATCAAGCGCCGGGGCGTGAAGTTTGGGTCGGTTCCTCGGCACGACGAAGAGTGCGAGGAGTTGGGGTCGACGCATTTCTTGAGCCACGTGGAAATCTTGGCTCCGCAGACGCGTGCATCTCGTGTGTCTCGGATGATGTCTTCAACTGTGGCGAGGGAGCTGAAAGGATTGACCGAGCCTTGGAGCCTAAAAACCTCGAAGCTGGTTGTGGGAAGAGCGAAGATGATGCGGTCTTTTGCGCGAAAGTTGATATCCAAGCCGCCCGCTCGGCCACGGTCAATCGTCAGCCAGATCTCTCGTGTTTCGGTGAAAAGGGTATGGTTGGGGTGGAGGGCAGAGATGGCGTCGACAATCAAGCAGCAGCCCCGACAGCCCTCGCTGCGCGACCGAAGCAGCGCTGAAACCTCGATGTCGAACCCCAGCGTCTCCAGCCAGGTGCCGTCGTCGCCGTCGCCAGGGAGGCCGCATATCGCACAGCCTTCCCATGTGTCCCCTGAGATGTCGTCATACTGGTGCTGCCACGCGTCGGCATTCTCACCGGCAGCAGACATTGATAGAGAATGGAGGGGCGGCGGCTCTTGTGCACCAAAGCTTCCCGTTCAGGGCAACAGCCAAGGCGCGTAACGGGGTGCACAGCTCCAGCTCCTCCCCGCAGGACTGAACAGATGGCCCGCACGGGCGAGGGCGACTATCTTCTGGTTCGACCGGCTCAATGACACAGCACGAGCTTGAAGCCGTTGAACCAGGACCCCCTTTGCTTGGCAGCCCACACCAACGCGGGGTTGATGGAGTTGAGAGGACGCGCTTGCACGGCCACCTACAGCTTTCACTTCCGCAGCTCAGGACGGGCCCGCTTTGACCCCGCGTATCGCGGTTTGCCCGATCATTCGGCGTTTGCGGGTTGTTTCCGAAGACCGGCCTGCCCCTGCCAGGGCCAGACACAATCACATCCATATACCTGATAGGCGGCATGCCCCCGTCAAGTAATCCCCTCATCTCGCAGCTAACCAGCTTCGACACCATGGCCTCCGACGGAGTCAAGAATGTGCTCATCACCGGCGCGTCCGGCATGATCGGGCCTCTGCTCGCCGCCCGCCTGCTACAGGAGCCCAACTATCGCGTCATCCTCTCCGACGTCGTCACCCCCACGGTTCCCCCGGGCGTCGCTCACCCCGGAAATGCCATCTGCATCCAAGGCGACCTGACCGACCCGGCCTCCCTGGACGCCCTGCTCGCCGCGACCCCCAAGCCCCTGGCTGCCGCCTTCATCTTCCACGGCATCATGTCGGCCGGCTCCGAGGCAAATCCCGACCTCGCGATGCGCGTCAACCTCGACGCCACCCGCTCCATCCTGTTCCGGCTCGCGGCGCAGCAGCCCGGCGTCCGCATCGTCTACGCCTCCTCCAACGCCGTCTACGGCACGCCGCTGCCCGACGTGGTGACGCCCGACACGACGCCGACGCCGCTGGGCGTCTACGGCACCACCAAGTACATGTGCGAGGTCCTGGTCAACGACCTGAACCGCCGAGGCCTGATCGACGCCTTCAGCGTGCGCTTCCCCACCGTCTCGGTCCGCGCGGGAGCGCCCTCGCACGCCGCCAGCGCCTTCCTGTCGGGCATCATCCGCGAGCCCATGGCGGGTCTCGAGTGCCGCGTCCCCATCGCGGACCGCCGGTTCAAGGCGACGCTGTGCACGCCGCGCGTCTGCGTCGAGAACCTGGTGCGCGTCATGAACTGGCCGAGCGACAAGCTGCCGCCGCACACGCGGGCCATGAACTTCCCGGGCATCATCGCGAGCGTGCAGGAGATGATGGACGCCCTGGCCAAGTACGGCGGCGAGGACAAGCTGAAGCTGGTCAAGGAGGAGAAGGACGAGGTTAGCGAGAGGCTTTTGCGCAGCTGGGCATGGAACATTGACTACTCGCGCGAGCTGGGATTAGGTCTGGAGATGGACAAGAGCACGGATGCATTGGTGAAGGAGTATATCGACAGCCTAAAAAAGTGAACAGGCGCTCAAAGCCGTGGCTTTTGGTCTTGTCCTTTAGCTCCCGTGCCTCTTCTTTGGTGCATTCCTTACACGACCATGTCTGTCCTGGACTTGCCAGTGCTGTCTGCTGGACCCCTTTTTTTGGGCCACCGCTGCTGCAACGACATTGATACCCGGGTCGAATTGAGCCCCCTAATTACTTAGTCAACCCTTTTTGGCATCATAGAATGCCAGAAAATACCATACGTAATAGAAACCCAGTACGGAGCTTAATACCAAGCCCAATCCAACCGTCCCGCTCACGCACATGGTCTCTGTGACTGCCTGATGCCATGTTCACGTGTGGGTAACAAGCCAGCCTGGCCAAGGGCCCTCCCGCCCAGCTGACTGGACGGGTCCAGACGGGACTGGACCATCGAGCATTCGGGTTCGCACGGGGCGGGGCCGACAGCCGAGCTGCGTAAGCCCGCTGTCAAAGACCTGCAGCAGCGGCACCGTTGCTGGCGCCTGACTCCTCCTTTGCTCTCCTACGCCGCCCAATAGATTCTCGATACGATCATGGTGCGACACTCCCAATCTGACATGCCGCATGTGGCCAAGCAAAGCCACGCTGACTCACCCAATGCCCTGCCGGCTCCAGAAGAGACACGAGCGGGGGTGAACAGTCTCCAGGCCGCCTGTTTTGCTGCTGTAACACAGCATGTTGCTGGCAATAATGGCGGTGTCCTGCGGCCCGCCGATTACATGAGGTGTTTTTTGAGGCTCAACCCGAAAAAAAAACAAGGCAGCAAACTTGGGTGGTCGGGTAGCATGATCGGCCGCGTTGCTTCAGCCCTACCGGTTACATATCGTGCCACCTCGGTGCTCGTGAGATTTGGAGGCGCGGCGAACGCCTTAAAATGGGCGGGTATTAAGTGTCCCCCCACGCCGCTCGAGGCCTTCCGGGAGAGATCGAGCAAAGCAGCAACAACAACACGGTCATTCAGCGACATCCCTCACCGTCAAGAACACAAACAAACTTCAGCATGGCAAAGCAACTAGTTCGGTCGACTTCGCCAAAGGGGCTGGTCAGGTGCCACGACGCCTGGACCTCGACGCCTGGACCGAACGCGCCGCCGACGTATACTCCACGAATAGTTGATGCCGCTCAAACATCCCATGCACCGTCTCCGTACACCAAGATGACAGGCGTGGCGGGCGGAGACAAAAATGAGAGCCCTCGCCGACAATGAGAGACTGGTCCATTTCTGCGCAGCATGGACGAGGTTCAGTAGGCTATCCACCCTTCCAGCAGTAATATTCGATTTGGCAGGGATGCTGACCTTCAAACCCAAATGCCAGACGCACACTGTCCTGTTACATGTTACGTGTTATATCGGATAGCACGAAGCGACATAGAAAGCGCCAGCTGCGTCATTCACACACTCCACGACACGATAGGAACAGAGTTATTGGTTTGTTGATGTTATTGGACTTGTATGCTCAAGGCATTTTATCAGATTGTAACAACACGACGAGTGGCGAATACTTTCACCACCTTACATACATGGTGGCTCAAGCTAGAATGCATGGCGGCTATCTGCTTCTTTGGAGTCGGGGGCGGTTTGCGTTATGGATTGGAATGTCTTTTTGCTGGCAACCGGGTTTCGATGCTTGTTGAAGCATGTTATAAATCGTCAAAGCTCGGATATTTGCATTCTTTCTTCACCTTGCCTTCTGTTAACCTGCGTTTCCATGTATCTCTCACTTCCAACCCCTTTCCCCAACAGTCCTGTTGGAAGTAAGCCCGTTCTTTTTCTGATACCGGATTTAGCCCTCTGTGGGGGTAAGTCAAGACCCCTACTTTGCGCCACCCCCCACTTCCGGCCACCCCGATTCCCATACTAAATCGCCAAAACGCACCGTTTTCAATCCGCAATAGCAAATCCAAATAAAATCGCACAAATGCAATCCCAAAACCAATCGAAAGCCGTTTTTTAACGCTTTTCAAAAATATTAATTTTGGATTTCTTAGGTACTGATGAATCCGGAAATTTAAATTTGAAAACAAAGGTCCAAAATACATACTAATTTTACGACATTACACAGTTAAATAAATCTTCAAATTTATATCCGCTTAGGCTTTGGTATTTTATATAATATGGAGTTTAAAAAGGACTTTTTAAAAGTAAAACCGGATATTTTAACCTATTTTTTTCTATTTAATTAAAAAATATTTTATATTTTACTAACAAACTTTTTATATAGGAAAAACTTTTGGCTTTTTTATTTAAATGAAAAAAATAGTTACAAATATACGGTTTTACGTAAAGGAAAGCCCTTTTAAAACTTTATATTAATGTAAATACCCGGGTTTTATTCAATTCAAATTTAAAGATTTATTTTACTTTATATTTTCGTAAAATTAGTATGTATTTTGCACCTTCAACTTTGAGCCGGAATCCCTAGCCCTATAAGGCTTTTAAAAATACAAATTTACCTTGTTACAAAGCCTTTAAAAAACGCTTTCGATTGGTTTTGGGTTTGCATTTGTGCGATTTTATTTGGATTTGCTATTGCGGATTGAAAACGGTACGTTTTGGCGATTTAGTATGGGAATCGGGGTGGCCGGAAGTGGGGGGTGGCGCAAAGTAGGGGTCTTGACTTAAGGAGGGGAAAGACCCATGTCAACATCCCAACATAGACGCGGACAAAAAGATCCTGACTTGTGTGGGTGAAACAATACTCGGCGAAAATAAAATCCTCAACTGCCCCCAACCAAGGCTGGAGCTGGCATGCTCGGACGGGTTTCCCCGTTTCTACGTCACCACGTCTTACGAAATGCTGGTCCGCCCCTACATGGGGTCGACGGTGTATGACGGTGGACGCGTGCTCATCTTCGCACTCGGGCTCTTCCTGCCGCGTGTCCCAGAGCTGATCTGACGGCGGTACACACACCTCCTAGGTCTAATTGGGCAGGATCATCAGGACCCCCACGCTGGCGGCGGGTTTACCAAGCCTTCAGCCAGCCGAGCAATGAACGTGGGCTGTTTCGCGGAGCTCCTTCCAGCTAAACTTGCCATCATGTTCTAGAACCGCCCAAGAAACACACAGCTGTCCACAGCCGTGCGCCACCAATATTATACTATAAGGAATATGCAGCAGCGCCGTTGAGTCTTGCATTCTAGCTAGAGAAAGAGAAATGACTTTACTGAAAGGAGAAGCTTATCGTTTCCAGATAATCATACAGGTATGCACCACCTACGCCGTAAATTCATATGCCCTCCTGGGCCCCCTCTATTACCTCGATATCCTTGAGAACCCTACAGCCTGGCTGCCACACCTCCGCCGCATCTCCGCCGTGACCCCCTGATTACTGGAACGCCCTGAACTGCGCAATCTTGACCGGGTCACCTCCAGCCGCATAGTTGACGGTCCACTCCCACAGATCCTCCTGCTTGCTCTCCACGTAGCTGTCCTTGCTCGAGGGTATCTCCTTGGGGCCCTCAAAGTACCTGCCCGTGGCCCCTTCGACGTCGGCGGCAACGGCCAGGCGGGCCAAGTTGTTGCCCGACTCCTGGGGCGAGTGGATGTTTTTGAACATGACCACGCGCAGGATGGGGAGAACGCGCGGCATGATGTGGTTCCACAGGAAGCGCTCAAAGGCAGAATACTCGCGCGCCAGCCCCGTGCCGGGCATCAAGCCCGGGTCGAAGGCGGTGGCGGTGACGCGGCGCTGCAGGCCCCGCTCCTCGAGGTGGCGCGCCAGCGCGTGCGTCCACAGCACGTTGCACAGCTTGGCGTTGGCGTAGTGGCGCCGGCCGTCGCCGCCGGGGATGGCCGCCGGGTGGGCGACGGCGTCGGCCGTGGTGTAGACGGCGTCGGGCAGGCCGCTCTTCTGGGCCGGGTCGTGCACGCCGCTGGCGACGACGACGACGCGCGCGCCGTCCGGGGCCAGGCGCGGGGCAAGCAGGTGGAAGAGTAGGGCGTGGCCGGCGTGCGCGATGGCGAAGGTCTTCTCGAAGCGGTCCGGCTCCGGGGTGAGGACCAGCGCGCTGCCGGGGAACTGCAGGGCCGCGTTCAGGACGAGGGCCTTGAGCGGCGGCTTGGTGGCGTCGGCGATCCAGGCGGCGGCGAAGCTGCGCACGTTGGATGGGTTGCTAAGGTCGAGGGGCATGAAGACTGTGTTTTGCTGGCGCAGAGCTGCGTTGATGCTGTCTGCGGCTTTGTTCTTGTCGCTGCGGGAGGCGACGACGACGAGGTAGTCGGGCTTGTCCTTGGCGATCTTGAGGGCTGCACCGTAGCCAAGACCCACGGTCCCGCCCGTGACGATGACCGAATATTTGAAGGACATGGATGAACGTGGGCAAAGGTTCAATCAGGCGAAAAGGTGAGGATTCTGTGTTGCTGGCAGGCGCGGACTTGCAGTCGTGCGTGGGTCCGCTCGGGAAAAGACATGACGATTCTCGCGACAATTTTGGCGCTATTTATTTTGGAAATACGGAGCTTCGGTTTCTTCTAGTTCATGAGGCCAACAGGGACTCAACGGACATATCGTCGTGGGAATAGCTGCCGTGAGAAGAATAGAAGCGATGGCAAATCGTTGGTGTTATTGAACATGATCATAGGGTCGGAGCTACTGTCGTCGGAATTAACTCCTGCTTGATGCTGGCGGGTTTATCCCATCCGCTGGGTTGGCCACCTGCGAAGGCCGGAGATGGCGTGACCGGTAGCCGTATACGGGTTGGCGCTGAACGGCGTTCGGAGTCGCTCTAGCGCGGTTTTATCCCGTCGTTCCGGATGCATCGAGCACAGCCCGATGACACTGGCACCCCTCCATCCATCCCGTGCCATCATCGGGGCAGGCGGGTCGCGACATTCGTCTCCGGCCTGAGGCTTAGAGACTTGTTATAACATAGCGCGGCCCCATGTTCTCCTATTGTTTTGGTCGGCGAAAATGTGCAATGCACCTTGAGGCAGGGAGCATATATCAGGGGGGACTGTTAAGGGTTATCTTGCAAAGGGCAGACCAAATTGGCACTGGTATCGGCATCGATTCGAAAGATGAGGGTGGGCGAACGCCGGCCGCGGCGAACGGGCACGCCGCCGTTGCGAAACTTCCCAAATAACGACTTTACCACGTCCCCACCCACCACCTACCGCCTGCCCTTACTTTTTTACCTAGGATGCGGCAATAAAAGGCCTAAAAATGTAAAAGATTATTGCTTGCTTGTTAAATGGTGGCGGCTCCGTATGGCGATTACATTGGGGTGCTCCCGCCGGATTTATAACGTAGCGAATTTAATTTCGGTGGATTAGCTCTTGCAACCACTGCATTATAAACGCGATTGCGTTTTTATTGAAGTATTTGCGAATCCACTCGTCGGCTATCAACAAGACTTTTAAACGACGTCAGGGGCATGGAGCCGATCTTCTTGCCGCGCGGGTCGGCGAGGGCCGCGACGCCGCCCTTCCTGGAGCCGACGACGCGGTAGGCCACCTCGGCCATGGTGTAGATGACGCGCAGGTTCTTGTGGTTGGCGAACTGGCGCAGCGCCTGCGTCTCGGCGTTGCCGGCCAGGTCGAGCCCCGAGAAGATGTTGGCCGCGCCGCCGTTGGTGATGGTCACGTTGCCGCCCTTGTAGAACCCGTCGCGCGCCAGCAGGATCGGCGTGTACGCGACGACGGACGGGGCGGCCGCGACGGTGAGGGCCGCGACGGGCGCGGCAGAGACGAGGGCCGGCGCGAGGCCGGCGGGGCGTGCGAGGCGGTCCATCTTCAAGTTGGCTTCCGGTTTACGGCGTGGTGAGGGCGAGGGCAAAGACGAGGCCGAGAACGAGGACGAAGCAGCCTCAACTTGTCCAGAGCTGCGATCCCCTAGCACCCATAGACTAGGCCTCGGGACATAGAGGCACTTTTGTAGTTAGTGCGAAAGAGCTGTGCCTTGCATCGGGTAATTTCGAGCCAGACGATAGGGCCGGGCGTGGGATTCGACAGCCTTAGCCGCCAGCCGGCAATAAAGCAGATGCTTTTGCCAAATGGCGGATGCTTGACGCCTTGCAAAAGGAATCCCACCCCATCGCGGGAAGCCTCGCCGACGGATTGTAGCCATGGCCTTGACATGTTCCTCCTCATCAGGCTCGGGGCTACGCTGCCTTCCGGGAAAGCATCTTGAAACATCGTCGTCCTCTCATTCCGTATTCCCGCTCTTCATCCAATCGACCGGAAGATCTTGCTGGTCTGGTAGATGCGATACATGAACCGCCGGTTCAGCTTCCCAAAGATGTCTGGCTCAGCGCGTCAGCTAGCCGCCAAGGAGCAGAAAAGGGGGGTCAGGGTTATGGTCACAGCACTTACACATCGGGATGCATGTGGACACCAAACACAAGGTGACAATGCCAAACGTCCTGAACACGGTCGCCGACCCCTTTTGGCTGGACCAGGTGTTGACAAACGTCGAGAAGGCGTAGAACATGAAGTTCTTGACCATCATCTGCAGCACGAAGACCTCGGTGGACTGGTTGGGGAACGAATCGCTGGCAGCCGTCAGCGCTGGGCCCCCGGAGGCATGCCCCAACGAAGGAAAAACTCACAGGATATAAAGCCCCGCCGACGTCGACGACACCGCGATCCCAAAACCGACAAGGCCGTAGCAGAAGGCGGCGGTGAGGACACCTTCCTTCCGCGGGCGCTCCATGACCCACATCCACAAGAACCAGCCCAGGCCGCAGCAGAAGGCCGAGAGCACGTTGATGGGGATGCGGAACTCGGCCTCGAAGACGCCGCGGTTCAGGCGGGCCAGCACGCGCGCGGACCAGTCGCAAACGGGCCCGACGCTGACGGCTAGCACGCCGCCGATGAATGCGCCCGAGTAGAAGTAGCCGTTCTGCGCGACGCTGAGCAGGTACGGCGGCGGCGACCAGATCTGCGCCGTCATGTAGGCCGCCGCCACGTAGAAGGAGATGAGCACGCCCGACACGAGCAGGATCCACACCACGGCCGGGTTCACCAGGTGCACGAAGATCTCTATCAGGAGGTGCCCGATGCCCTTGTCCGTGTAGCTGCCGGAGAAGGCGGCGAGGTTCTGCGCGAACGTATTCCGCGGCACCTCGTGCGCCACGGCGGCGGGGCCGCCGCTGCTGTCGTGCCCCCCACCGCCGTTCTCGTGGTTACTGCTCGTCGCGCCGCCCTTCTCCGGCGCCACGACGGCCGCCGCGTCGCCGCCGTGCGCGGGCGGCTTGGCGGACCGGCGATACTGCGACTCGGGGACCAGGAAGACGGTGGCGGCCAGGCACACGAGGTCGATGGGCAGCGAGGCGACGAAGAGGTTCTGCCAGCCGACGTTCTGGCTCATGACGCCGCTGATGACGGCGACCATGGAGCTCGAGCACGTCAGGGCGGCGACGAGCAGGGCGGTGCGCCAGCCGCGCTCGTGCAGGTAGAACATGTCGCCGACGGCGGCGACGCTAAGCGACTCCCACGCCGTCATGCCGAGCCCCTGCACCATGCGCCCGCCGAGCAGCAGGTGGTAGTCGAGCTCGTAGGCGCCCGCGATGCAGATGATGGTGCCCACGCAGCCCATGACGGCGGCGAAAAGGAACTGCGGGCGCTTGCCGTACTTTTGCGCCAGCACCGACACCAGGGGGCCGATGGCGCCCACGACGAGGAGCTGGTAGCCCGAGAGCTCGGCGATGGCCGTCAGCGACGTGTTGAACGTCTTGGACAGCGAGAAGGTCTGCGGCGCGAGCATGGGCCCCGGCACGATGGCGAAGATGATGGCGTTGAAGAAGATGACCCAGAAGGCCGCTTCTTTCTTCCAGCGCGGCCAGAGCTGCGGGAGAAAGCCGTGAGTTTATGGGCTGTTACCGAGGGCGGGCGGCGGAAAGGGGGCCGACTTACGACCGGGTCGTTTGGATCTGCGTCGTTGGGTTGCGGGACGAGGATGATTTCTTCGCCCTGCGTGTTCCATCGGTGAGACAAGGCAGTTCCGATGGCGGAGGGGGCTCTTCTCACCTTGATAACGACGCGCCTGAGCCGGCGTGCCTCGGCCCCGGGCACGATGTCCTCGCGCTCGTCGCCGATGAGGAGCTCCGTCCCCGCGAGGGACCCATCGTGCTTGGCGTCAATAATCCCGAAAGGCATCGTGTGCTGCGTCTCTTGCAGTTACGGCTTTTCGAGTTATCCTGGGGCCGCCGAATGGGGCGACGGTGCTTGGCCTAGGGATCCCAGAGCCTCAAACCACAGCGTTGGGTGGGAGGGCGGAGGTATGTTATGTGAACCCTGAAGAACGTATGAAGCAGCATTTCGCGCGACCAGCGGCAAGCGTCTGGACCCGCCCGCCTCACATAGACGTATGCGGCGTCCAACGACCGGCTATATTGATCCGCCCAATAGTGGCCAGCAGGATGCTCGGCCGGGTCGACGCCGGCTACTGCACAAGGACGCAGCAGCGCGGCGGCAGAATTCTGCCTAGGATTCTCGGATCCGGGGACCTATCACTCGGATATTGTAAGCCGGGGCTGCGAAGCCAAGACGTGGACGGAGCTCTTTCATATTAGGCCGTGCAACGTCGGGCCTGGACAATGTCGGGTGCATTCCTCCGAGTCACCCCTCAGTTGTGCTCCATCGTCCGCACACCCCAAAGTCTCATGGCATGGTCGCCAATCGGTAGGCGGCAGATGGCAGGCGCAGGGGTCCCATTGGCCAGGGTCGCCAGGATCTTAGAACTGCACTAGGCTGCTAGTCAGAGCACGTAAAGGGGTGATGGGGGGGGGGCATTTAAAGATTGAGGAAAAGACGGGTTGTTTAAAGTTCGAGGGGTGCACAAGCTCGCTGAGCTCCTCCGCTGATCTGATCGGCCAATCACGTGACCTTAGCCGTCACCCCAGCTGCCGCGACCCTGCTCCTTCCATGCACCAAGGAAGCGGAGGGCTTGGCACGGCTGTTGGACCGATGCCACCACGGATCTTGAAGCGCTCCTTCATGGGGGGACATCAAGGTTGCCGTCAGGAAGCCTTGTTGTATTCTGGCTGCAGTACGACGACGTTTTGCTACCTACACAGTCTTCTGGATGTCGTCCAAGCCCCCTCCGCCGCGTCTCGTGGTCCATGATGACTTTCCGCCGGTAGCAGCCGGCTTCCCAGATGGCCTTGGATGTCCTGTGTTCTGTGTTCTGTGCTTGAGGTTTGGGGCGCTCGTGGGACTTGGGACGGGGTGGGATGCCAAGCCGGGGCGAAGCGTGGGCAGGAGAAGAGCCGCACGACCCGCTGCCAGTTGACCACGGCCGTATAAGTACGCCCCAAACGGCCCAGACGCCCTCTTTCGCCCCCATATTCCCATCGTCGCCTGCGGCTGTGGTGTGATACAAGGCCCCCGAATCATCGTGGGGTCGGGCTTAGGGATATCGTGACGTAACGGACGGGGGCGGAAGCACCGCTCACCAACAGGGGAGGGACCGGCCTATGTGGGCTCGTGGGTGGGGACTTTCCAGGGCGAGAGACCTCGGCTCCGGCCCCCCGCGCGACGGCGGTATTTGGGAGTTCTCCGGCATCGTCGACTTCTGGCGGTGGGCTGGCGGGGGCGGCGTGCCATTCTTGGGGGTGTCCCGTCTCCCCCCGGACGCACGCGACCGTGGCCTTACGCCTAAAAACGACGGCGCCGGCTAGGTTCAGCTCCGGTCGGTTCCAGCTTTTAAAGGAGGCAGGGTCTCGACGGGTCCCATGCTAACAGGGAAGAGGGCCTTCGGGGTCACTGGCCCTGCCGACTTGGGTAATTGGCCGTGGAGATGAGGAAGGCTCTGACACGAGAGAGGCGATAGGGGCGGCAAAACCGACTGCGCCGACGACTGGGGTAGAAGAAAATACCAGGGACAGGCCACCCAGCAGGCCGCACCGTGTACGCTTCACACGTGCCAAGGCTTATAGTAAGCAGCAGCAAGTACGTCACGTTGAGCTAGGTGACCCAGGCCGGCCGGAACGCGGGTGGAAGGGCGTAAGGATGTCAAGGAGAAGTGGAGGCGCACTGGCTCCCGAGGTCGCCTGTTCGGCGCCAGTGGCCGCTGGTCGGTCCGGGCACAGGAAGGTCCGGACGTCGACATGGGTGTCGGACTGCATCGACTTGGGCGGGCTGGACTGACTCCAGACTAGCTTGCGTCGAGGGTTTTTTCGGTTCATAGGTCTATTGACTATCACGTAATAGAGCGCGGTCTTGGCTGTCTTCCTCGTGCCAGCCTTCCGCAGTATTGTCGCCCAATGCCGGACGAACCATTCGCCGGCTTCCCCAGATCCTGATGCCGCTGAGGCGCACTAGCATTAGCCCCAAAGACGACGAGATGCAGGGTGGGACGAAATTGAGCCAAGAGACCCCACATCTACGCAAATATTCGCCCGCATCCACGACCAACTCGCACACTCGCCAGGAAAATCCGACTCTGGGTGGCAAGCCTAGAACCAACGAAACGCCGTCGGCCGCTGCCTGTCGTCGCCAACAGTGAGGGCGCTTGGACGGCGAATTCCGTCAAACGATACCACGCCGATGGCTTGAATGTCGTAGCTCTATAGGTCTATTCCCTGACCGACTCAGGGGGCTAGCCTTGGTCTGGTCCACCGCTGAGGCACTTGTCGGATGGCAGGTTCTGCTCCCGAGCTAGCCGCGGACCGCGTGCTGCACAGTGCCGGACCCCTGTCGACGCTGGGACCAAGTAGCGTTCGTCGTGGTTTGGTCGACATGGAGGCGTTCCACAGTTGACACAAACCCGGGACTTGGGGTGCGAATCATTCGGCGACCTGATTTGGCCCAGTAGGCACACAGCAGCCGCCCATTGGCCTTTGACATCCAATGACATCCAACCGTAGTGTTGGTGAACCGATCTCCTCTGTGACACCCCCCTCCGGTGCAGGCATTCACACCGGGGAGGCCCTACGCAAACTCGACGCGGCAGACGCCTCGTCCCCGTGCTCCCGAAGACCTAAAGGATCCCCTATGGCCTCGCGGCCCGAGCCCCAATCACCCCCCAAACCTCGCACACCTTTTCAATGAAGAGCTCCAGGGGCCAGTTCGCCTCCTGCTGTTGCTGCTCCGGCTCCTGCTGCTGCTCCTCGGCCGGCCCCTCCTCCTACTCCCACTGCTGTTGGAGTTGCTGGAGCTGCTGCTTCTGGTGCTGCTCCGCGGGCAGTATGGAACTAACTGTGGAAGCGGTCGCCCAATGCATTTGCCGGTGGATCCCACCAGTCCTCGGTGAAAATTGTCTACTCAGAACTTAGCGATCGTTCCCGCGACATGCCAAAGTTGACTTACCATGCTCACGGCCATCGGCGACTCTCGCTAGTAGCCATTGGCAACCTTCGCTTGGGGCCGTGGACGGCCCTCGCTTGCGGTCGTGGATGACCCTCGCTTCCGGCCATGGACGACCCTCGCCTGCGGCCATAAACGACCCTCACGTCCATGGGCGACCCCACAGCCATAGGCGACCCTCACGGCCATTGCGGCGGCCGACGAACGCCGAACGACGAAAGAGAGCATGAGGG
Organism: Falciphora oryzae; assembly: GCA_000733355.1. Lineage (NCBI taxonomy): Eukaryota > Fungi > Ascomycota > Sordariomycetes > Magnaporthales > Magnaporthaceae > Falciphora > Falciphora oryzae. Next base: position 271,021 of record JNVV01000023.1, read on the forward strand.
CCAACGTAGCCACGATTAGGGAGCCGACCGCGCCTGCTCCCGCCGGCCCCATGGCGGGGGGACGTCGACCGGGCCGATGATGGTGACGTTGATGGCCGGGTGGGTCGGGCAGGCCGGTGCCGGGAGAATGGGGCACGTTGGGCCCGGAGTGGTGCTGCCGGCGAGGACGGCACGGGACATCGGAACTGTGACTCCCTAAGCCATGGGGAGCGGCGCGGGCGAGGTTGTGCAGCTAGGTGTTGTCACTGGTGTTAATGGTGCTGCGATAGCGGCTGTTACTGTAGCCGGTGGTCCATCACAAAGTTCACGAAAGGCGTCTAGTGCATTTACCTCTCCTCCAAGCTCTCTTCAGCTCCCGGGTGGCACCGCTGCCGTTTATGAGAGCACTTTGTGCCGTTTATGAAAGCACGTTGTTGCCGACATCCTCTCCCTTCCCGGAGGTGCCTTCCACGGCACATGACGCCGGGATGTTGGGGGAAGGGACGCCGTCGGTAAGAGCGCTCGTCGACAACGCTTTCAGAACAGCAGACTCAATAAAATAAACCGTCGGCCATAAATGCGAGCACTGTTCGAATACTGGGAGCGTATCAAGGCAGCGTAATGCCTTGTGCTATAGCGGGGAGGGGGGACTGGGAATCGTGTAGGAAGCAAGCGAGGCGGTCGCAAAGGTCACAGCGGTGATGTGAGTTCCTCTTCATCGCTCTTGCCCGATGTATTCCTTGCGAACGTGTAACAGTTCCGTCGGTAGTGCGCGAGGTCTAGGGAGATCAACGTCAGCGAAGCACCTTATGCGACTGGCGCGGGGGTTGATGACGGCTGTGCTCGCTAGACTTCCAACGATACGGAGGTAAGAACGAGCCGGTAGGGTCACAGACGGTAAAGAGTGATCCAAAGGAGCGTGCTCAAGCTTCTTGCGTAATACAAGGTATCGGTTCTCACCTCATCAGGGGCGATAGCGGGTGCATCCGCGGCAGGTTCTCTATCCGCCCTTCCTCCGCCCACTTTCGGACTGTCTGTCGCAAAAACGAGTCGGGCATTTTCGCAACCGCTGTTCTGCATGCCCCACTCCGCGGCCGAACCCCTCCCGGCCCGCCGCCAAACCAAATCGCGACTCCGTCGTTTTCAACATAACCCTTAAGCACCTGCCGCAAAGTCAGGAAATTCAAGTCATATCAGCATGTCTCAGCCGCTCCCGCCTCTCGAAGTCTTTCCGCCGCCTCCAGACTTCCGCAGCCCCATAGCCAGCGTCCACCGCGAAGCAACGTACGGGTTCTACGGCCCCTTCTCGGCCGCCGGCCTCGCCGCCTCGGCCTCGGCCTTCGTGCTCGACCACTGCGCCGGCGACGCGGCCGGCCTCGCCCAAACACTCTCTGCCTTCCTC